>VZRZ01005367.1:531046-621339 GCA_013398175.1 Climacteris rufus
AAAAAGGTCCATTAAAACAAAAAAAAAAAAAAAAAAAAGATCAAAAGAGCATGACCTATTTTCCTGCAGTTAAACACCTTCTTTTAAGGTACAGAACTAAGCTCTATTCTATTTCCTGTCAGCAACAAAGACACAGAGCTCATGTAGGAGGGAACATAGGATCCCAGCAGCAGGAACACAGAATCCCAGCCTGGGAAAATTAATGCCTTGTTCACTTGTGTCTTATTGCAAAATGTGATCTTGAGGAACCCCTGAGGCCAGTAGGAAAGTCTGCAGCAGGACTTACCCGCTGTAGGGGATGATCAGTTTAGGGAACATTCAAACTGGACAAAGAAGTCCTTGGGACTTAATGGGATGCATCCATGAATGCTGGGGAGGTGGCCAATGTCGCTAGGAGGATATTCCCAAAAATCTTGGGGAGATGGGAGGTTCCTGTAGACTGAGTGGAAGCAAATGTCGCTCCTATCTTCAAGAAGGGCAAGGAAGAAGTTGCAGAGAACTACAGGCCCATCAGTCTTCCCTGATCCCTGGGAAGGGGTTGGAGCAAATCCTCCTGGAAACCATCTCCAAGTATATGAAGGAGAAGAGAGTGATTTGGAGTAGTCAGCAGATTTAATCAGGGTAAATCGTGCCTGACCAACCTGATAGCCTTTCACAATGAGATGATAGGCATGATGGATGAGGGAAGAGCAGTGGATGTTGTTTATTTTGACTTTACTAAGCCTTTTGACACTGTCTGCCATAACATCCTCATAGACAAATTGATGAAGTCCAGGTTAGGAAATGGGCTGTGAGGTGGGCAGAAAACTGCCTGAGCTGTTGGTCTCCAAGTGTCATGAGCTCCTGCCCTCTACTGCCAGCATCCCAAATGGCTTCCACTTTCATACATAGCAGAGATTGTGTCCTCTGTGCCCCCTTTCATTCCAACAAAGTCATTAATACAGCCAGCATGAATTTTATACATACAGCTGCTACTTAACTGCATGATTAATGTTTTATATATTTGTGGTATTTACTTTAGGTTTTGCTCAGTATGGACTTTCTTATTTTGTAAAGTAGCTGGGGATACAGCCTACCACCTCTGCTCCTCTTGTCCAACAGAGATTTCGTCAAACAAAACCAGGAAAAACTGATGGACAGCAGATGACTATGGAGTGATTTTGGAAGGTAGAAGACTGACACACACAAAACACCAACTGGAATCCAGAAGAGGTCCCTCAGCAGAGTAGCCTGGCTACAGCATCCTCTACTCTCTTAAGGAGAGTGCTACATTAGTGGTTAACACCCAGGAGGTTTATGTATAGCCATGAGAGAGGAAACAATCCCTATTATCCAGCCAATCCTTCTGACCAGTTTTGTTTTCCTAACCTGAGGTGTGACCACCTTAGACAGAATCAGCAGATAAGTAAGCAGCCTGATTTTTTCTCACTTGTAGAGTATTTTTTCACATAGAACGTACAAGAAGTATCTTTCTATGATAAATAAACATACTTCAAGGATCGAAACACAGACAAAGATCAAAACATGCCGAGGCTTCACTAATTATACGGACAAAGTAAGGAAATACAAATATAGGTGAAAGAAAGAAAAAATTAAGGTCATTTATAATTCCAAAATTTAAGAGTTCAAAGTCAGCTGTAATCACTTGTAAGCTCTTTGTCTGAATACTGACTAGATTGGGACATCATAAGGGATCCCACTATCTTGGATGATGACCCTGTCTTGCTTCCAGTTCCTCTTCTTGTAAGCAATCTGTGCCTCAAGGTCTTTAATAAGGGGACAGATGGATATATCTACAGATTTGTCCTCTCATACATAAAGCAGAAAATAGAAGACAAATATCTCCTCACCAACAACATAGGACATAATAAAGAGCTGAGGAGAAAAATTATCTTGTTTACATGGCCACTCAAATACTGGCCACTCCTGTACTGCTGTTGTATGATTAACAGCAAGTTATAAATGGAGTAAACCCATCTGAGAACCTCATTTGATCCCAGACACAAACAGCAGTTACCAGCACACCTAGACATCGATCCAAATGTAAAATGTCCCTTAAGGAGCACAGGCAAGAGCACAAGGCAGAGGTTTCAAGAATCCCATCTCCACTGATAAATGTGATGCACCAATTACTTCACCTCACTCCCTGTACTCATTCTTTTTTAATTTGCTGCCTGGCAAGATAGTCATCTCTTCAAGGTAGTGATTCACTCACTGCCAACATGATTAGGAGGCTGATCTTGTTTAAAGTCTCTAGTTGTCATTTTTATTTTTAAAAAATAGTTTAGGTCCAAAACTCCCAAAATGCTGTAACTTAACCCTTGGGCACCTCAAGACCCAAAGTGCCTATATAAACATGCTAATAAATCTAGCTTAACTTTAGGGATATAAAGTTAGCAGTTTGGGGCATTATTGGAACTGTCCAAGTCTTTATGTTGTGGAGCATATTGACATCTTCTCATTTGCCCTGCTGAGATTCACAAAACAGATGTTTTCCAGCCTAACTCGCACCTGTAGAGCCCAGTGCCCCTCTCAGCCACAGAGACATGGATTGATGGCAGTACATTACACAACAGAAGAGGGCTTGGAAAGTCACTGACCAGAATCAGAGAGTCCCACACACATGGACAGGGACACAACAAAAAAGGGAAATGAAAAACAAGTTAGACAACAGCATAAAACACAACTTGTGAATTTAATTATAGGGGGTTTAGTTGTATGAAAGAATTCTTCAATTAAGAAAATATTTGAGAAATAAAGCAAAGAACAGACCTGCACCAGGTCTTGGCCAAAACATGAAGGTCCAAGCTCTCCAGTTTTAACTTCCAGCCTAGTGATACATGTGGCTGGAATGCAGTGAGACAGGATTTGAATTCCTCTTCTTTCCCAGAGGCTGGACTTCTTCTGTCTCTTATCAAATAATCTCTTATCAAAGTTCAGTTACAGAAATACAGCAACACAGCTTGCAACTCATATCTCCTTCATCTAAACGTGCAGACATGCAGCAGGGCCATCTGTCCATGGACAAGGTCAAATAACAAGAAAGGAAAAGGTCTCTTGAGCCCAGTTGGAAGTGTGGAAGCTTCACATGATCTTGCTTGGTCCCTCAAGTAGGACCATGGCAGAAGAAAGAGGACAAGGCTGGAATTCAGCCAAAGCCAGGAGCTCCTGCCTCACATAAAGGTACTGCAAACTCATTTGTCAAGGAGTACACAAAAGATGTTACAGTCCTACAAGTACCCTGACCAGAAAACTCAAGAGTGGCTCTCTATGGCAATACGATTATTCCCCCATGCAAAACAAAAAGCTCTAAGGAGTGCAGTACCTCCTGTACTAGAAGATTCTCCAAACATAGTAGGGTTTAAGTGGGAAATGAGAGTTCTCCATCCCACAGGTGGAGAGATGATTTGAATAATATCTCAGACCAAGGTTCTGAGACCAGATAGGGGATGGGGGAAGGAGAAAACAGAAGTGTATAACATGTCTGCTCACTGCTTTGAGAGGAGAGCAGCTCACCCTCCCCAGACTCCAGGAGAGAGTGAGCCCCAGCTGGGGAGACATCATTGAAATTTAGGCACCACAGCACTGAGTCCTTCTGCTCACCAAGACTTCAGAGTCTGATTCAAGACTTACCAAGTCAATATAGAGTCACACTGATTTCAGTGAGCTAATTAAGTCTTGAGTACTCGTAAGTTTTACTGTGACCTAATCCCCATTAGAGCTGTAATTGTACAGATTGATTTATCATTTGATACTGAAATTGGTTAGACTCCAAGCAATAAACTCTTTCTGACAAGGTTCTTTGTTTTTTAACTAAAAACATGTTGTTTCATAAAAGTTAACCTTATGGAGGAACATACAATTCTACAGAAAATATTTCTGAAGAAAATTATTTCAATGGCATTTTGACTCTCAAAGTGTTTGTCAGAATGAAAGTTCAGCGTTTTTTCATATACTTACCCTACACTTACACTGTGAAGTTAAATTTAAATAGTTACAACATCTTCCTAGAAATAGAAATTACAGCCCCTGGCAGCTCTATTCCCAAGAGTTGGTGTAACCCCCTGCTGTGTCTGTGCTTCATTCTGTCTTCCCTGTCTGGTCCACAGAGAAGGAGAGTCTGCTGAAGTTGCCAAAAAGAAGCTTTTGCCAGAAGTCCCACCTCCTCAAAAGTTGTTCCATAAGCAGTGGAACTGTTGAAACCTGTTTTCCTATGATTTGGTGCCCTGCAGCCAGATTCTCCTGTGCCTAACAAGGTGCTAGACCCTTCCCTCTCAAGGTTTTCCTATATCTGGGTGTTACTCTAGTCTTTACACATGTGACTTCCTTCATGCCTAACAAGAGACAGAGCCAACCTTCCTTCCCATCCACTCTCAGGAAACCATCAGGATGCAAACTACCGTCTCTGTCAAACTCAGCTTGAGGAGATCAGTAGATTTAGAAGTCATGACAGTGCACAGGCAGGTGCATGAATACACACACACAAACATTCCCCCTGTGCTGCCTTCCTAAGGAAACCAGCCTAAAAATAACCATGTTTGGGTTACGAGCAGCTATAGTTGCAACATGAGCTGCGCCTCCACTCCCTGTCAGTGTGCATTAGAGTACTTCCTAATTTCACATTTCCGTGGCTTGTCTCAAAAGAAGACCTGGTATTTCTCCTATGATCTTTTCCTAGCTTCTCTATATTTTTACCACTGTGTATTCATACGGTTTTCCATATCAGAGCAGTCCCAAGACTGCAATATAGGCTTAGGCATTCTGCATTAAACTTCTTTGCATAAAGTACTTTATAAGATGTGAATTTTAATAATTGTTAGAACAGTACATTTTATTTTTAACCTGCAGTGTAGCTCACTTTATATGCAACTCAGGCAGAAATCCACTAAAGGTAATTTAGCTGTTAACTGGCACAGTCTGTATACGCCAGCAAAAATGCACTGTCACTAGAAAACGTTCTATTTCATAAGTATGTAGCAGAAGGAGTTAAGAGTAGTCTTTCTTCCCCTTCACAAAAACTATTTCTGTAGATTCGATCTGGTAAATGCAAAGTAACACATACTAAAGACTTCTATGCAAGTACCTTGGTCTTTTTTTTTTTTTTTTTAATGTTTATATAGTAATATTTGAGATCTTCTATATGGTCTTGCATTGAAAGCCACAATCAGAAGTTTGTATGTGTTCTTTCTCCACTGTCTGCTTTTAGCTGGCCACCATACCCTCTTCTCATAATTGTATTTGTGTTTCTCTGACGGCATGAGCCTCACAAAAAGTGCCCTTATTTTGTCTTTCCATACAGTAATAGCTCTTCAATATCACAGAAATCCAATATAAGCTACTTATTTTCAACACATTCTGTAACACAGAACCTTTGCTCACAAGACTTCTGGAAAAATAATAATCCTGTATAATACATCTAAATCCCTCCTGATCAGTAGTATATTCCCGAATAATTTCCTTCATTCAGCCAAGTTTCCACTCAGAGGCACAAAATCTGGAGGGGAGAAAGTTGAGCCGTCCAGGTGGCACAGACAGCATTTCACATCATTCCAACAGCCCAGGAGCTGCTGCTTCTCCTCACTGTCTCAAGTTCAGGGGAGGGACACGGACAGCAGCAGAACTGCAGTGTTTGCTGAGCATCAGATCTCCTTACACCAGCCAGACCCCAAATATTTAATGCATCACAAGGAAAGGTTCAAACACAGAGCACCAAGAAAGAAAATGGTGCAGTTATAGCACCAAAGCACACTGTTTTTGTTTATGTTTGCCAGAGCTTTCAACTGTTTATCAGAATGGCAACAGATGGCACAAGGCAAACTCACGCACTTTTTCACAGTTTCCTACAAAACGAACAGATGTCTTCATTACATGCTACATGACCGCGTTTAACAAAATGTGACAAGAAGCAGAGGTAGAGAAAAATGGCATATCCCTTTCCTAACCTGAATTGCCTCTTGGCACAGATTTCAGTTGTGCCTGAGCATGGGACTGAATGCACAAGAGGGAAGTAAGAGCATTTTTCACTTGTCTCTAATCCATCGTATCCAGTGTGCGTGGAAAAGAGAAGCAGGGACTTTGAGGTGGTTTCCTCCCTAGGGAAACATGGCACCTCTCTGGACCAGTCAACATGGAGGCACGACATATTTTTACCATCTCTCCTTAGGAATGTTTTATGGGGATGGCAGTGCTCAACTGAGTGAGGGGAACCCCTCCAGTAGAGCCCACATGAAAAAATAAACATATTTTGTTTCTGCCAAAAAGGACACCTTCGCCACAGTCCAGTGCTGCTTGTATTGGCCAACCACTTTCAGAGCCTGAGCAAGAAGATACAGCAGACTGAAATGGCCAAAATGCTAAAGGTTTCTCTAGTGATGCGAGTGAGTAGAGCACCATCAACAAAATAAATCTGTTCTGAAAGCAAGGCCCGTGTTGGGTTAAATACTGCCTGTCTCTGCTCATCCGGGTGGCTCAGCAATTCAGGGAAATGTATGTCTTGCCACACGAGGAGAGACAAGAGCATGGAGGCTCTGTACTGGAGATTGATGTTTTCAACATTCCTTTTTGCTAACTGCTGCTCCAGAAATCAGACAGAATTTCTTTTATTTTCAAATCAACTACAGAAGAAATGGAGAGAAGTATTCAGGTTTGGTGGGTAATGGGCACTTAACATCCACTCAGGTGTTCTGTAAGTAGCCACGCTTCTTAGCACAGAGTGAATGAGGGTAAAATCATGGCTGATGTGAAAATTTTACAATAGGGCAGCAGACATTCATATATTTTATTTTGTTTCTGCTGAAGGGGACAAGGCCAACCATTTCAAACAGCTCTCCCAGTTAGACCACAGACATAACTTGCTTACCCATGTGCACTTGTGACTAAAGGCAGGGACAGAAGAAGAAAGGTCTGCAGCAAAGCACAGACTTGGATATATTTCTTCCAGCTGGAAGCTTCGAATTGCTTCAATGCAGAGCTATACTCCAGCCTCCTAAAGAAAATTTCAGACTCTTCGTAATAAAACCAGAATCTGTCTCCAAGCCAGGCTGTCACAGCACAGTGGGAGGACAAACCCATGGCAGACAAAACAGACTTTGCAGGCACTTCTCTTGCCCACAATATACATGGTTACAAAGGAAGAGACCGACTGCTGTCCCTCTTCCCAGAGCTTCTTCAAATGGGCCAACACGGTGGAAACTTCCATATTGTAACATGCTAGATCAGTTAGTCAGGGTTTTGTCAGGCACCAGCTGTGCCAGTGAGGCTAATTCACTTTCCAACACTATCAGAATCTCCTAGTCTTGCTGCGTAAACCTGAGAACTGTCTTTCTTTCTGCACCTTTAAGGACTGTACAGTCCCTATGAGGGGTTTTATACAGTCAAAGTAAGAGCATATCCGCAGACTCCCTTCTTGGGGGGCATTAGCTGCCAGCCCAAGAGGCAGAGGCCGAGGACCTTCTCCAGCTGTTCGCCTTCTACCTGTTCACCTCAAAGGTCCTGAGATATCTGCAAATTTGCCCATGTAGACACATGGTGTTTGTCTGCAGCATTCTGCAGCAGGCTTCATAAAGTCATAATCCACCAAGAAACAGAACGCTCCAGAGTTCAGTGCATTGCTAAACTAGTGATCAGCTGCACATTATTTATCAGCACCTATTTGCATCAGTGAGCTGGAGTTTAGGCTGATTAACACAGCCTGGCACACTGATATGAGGGCATCCCTGAGCTGCACTGTACTGTCCTCCCCATTCACAGACAGGCTTGGTAGCTGGACCATGCTGTGACAAAGGTGGACCCTAATGGCTTCTAAGGGCCTTGAGTCCAAAGAGCAGACAGCTGCTTGTTTCTCCTCATTTTGCCCTGCCAGAGGCAAAACTGACTGCAAGTCTCCATGGCGAAATAGTTTTCCCCTCAGTCACGGAGGGTTTTATGCAATGCAGTCCTCTTCTACATGCCCAGGCCTGGCTCTCCCAGGACAACGCAGACAGCCTTTCCTGCTGGTAAAATTCTCCCACATAAAATGAAATGTCTAAAACCCATCTACATTTACACTCCCAACATCAGGAATGACAGCCCTGGTAAATCCTTTGGCTTTCAGATAACTTGTGTTCAGCCTGGCAAAACTCCATTCTTAGCTGGTTAGGAAGACACCAGCCAGATTTCTACTCCAGAATACCATTTTCAGGAGTTGATCCTGTGCTGATGGGAGGCCTTTCCCAAGGATTTCAGCAGATAAAATCAGTCCCTCTGGTAGCACAAAAACCAGAATGTAATTGCAGGATGACTACCATCCCCTGAGGAGAGAAAAAAATGCCAGGATGTGGCAAAGCAGGAATTCTCCCAAGGAGCAAGGAAGAAAACATTTTTCATGTTTTTAAGCAGGAGCACTCTCACCATTCTTTCAACCATTTTATGACTTTAACGACTGGCTTCTCATTGTCTTAGCAGCTTGCAGAATTTTCTCCTCCCTTTCCCTCACCTCCACCTTGAAGATTTCATCTGCAGCTACTCACAGAAGTATTGTCCATCTGGAAAGCAGTGACTGCTAAACCCAAAGTTTCTTGTTGGAAGTTGGAGTTCCTGTTCTTAAAGATCTGCTTCTCACAAGCCTTATGTTCATCACCAGTTCTCTGGGCCTCTTCCTAGTGGCATCTGGCAGCCCCTCCAGCGATAAGAGATCACATAGGGTCTCATTAGCAGCACAAGGCACAGCACAGCAGGGGCTCTGTGCATCAGTTGCTGTGATGTCCTTAGTATTTATGTCCTGAAAGAAAGTGTAAAAATACAGGCAGTGGTGACACAGAATACTTCTTTCATATGACTAAAATCCACAGCATAGTCTCACCTACTGCACAAAAAGGCAAACCCAAATTTATTGTATGATTGGAAGCATTTCTATGGGTTTGTGAGCATATTTTATGCAACCCTCAAAACTCTTCTTAATGCACATTCCACTTCACAGGACGTTGAAAGGTCAACTATTTCCACAAAACACAAAAAATAAAAATCTCCCTACTAGTAGAAGGGGGCACAGGAGTTGAAACTAGATGATCTTTAAGATCCCTTCCAACCCAAACCATTCTATGATTCTATGAAAAGCCAAATACAACAGAAACTTCAAATGTCTACATCAAGTGGCTAATTTCTGCATGTGTCTAAAACTGTGATTTGGGTGTCTTTTCCACCCAGCCCAGAAGTCACTGTGCACCTCCTTGTCTTAGCCAAGGGATTCACTGGATTCTCTGTCTTCGCACCGGCTTCTTTGAAGAGGACCAAAGGTGGATATAGTCATTGCAAATCACATGTTTTTTAAATAAATAACTACTGATTAAAATATTCATTTCAGAAGAGGACATCTAGGTTTGAGATTCTCTACAGTCTGAGACCACAAATTCAGTTCCTCACTTTACCCTAAGTGAGTCTCTTTTCCATTAAGTTGCTGTCTCTTCGTGGTGGAGCTGTCTACATCTTGCCTATCTTGCCAGAACTCACAAGAATAAAAAACAGGACCAACTCACAAGCCAAGAAACACAAAGAGATGTGACAGAGAAGCTTAGCCATCCCTGACATCACTCATACCATCTGCAAAGAGACCCTCTGATGCTCAGATTATACCTCTGCAGCACTTAAAGCTGTTCTTTGTTGTTGTTTTAAAGCAATTCATCTGTACCACTCCACACACTCTCACGTATTTGTTGAAGAAAATATATAACCTGATTTTTGCTTCAGCATTTTCCCTGATACACAGGGTAATTGGCGTCCCATTGGTAGAGAAGTCAGAAGGCCAGATAGCTTGAATTATCTGGACATACAACACACTCGCAGAAGGAAGACCACCACGAGTATCCCAAAGTAAAGTTTCTCCTTCAGAAATTCAACCATAAACTCCAATTCTGCTTTCTCCAAGAATACTCTGCCCTAAGAATTATTATCACCTATAGAGAATGAGAAAAGACCATCCACAATTTGTTACATCTTTTGCTCAAAGATCACTGCATAATGAAGAGAGAGACCAAATCAGACAGCAGGCCTTCCGTAAACTGAGCATTTGCTTACACACCAGAAAAGGAGCTCATAAGACTATGTTTAACGCCATCTGGGGATCCTTCCATACAATATTACCATCAATAATAACAGAAGCCTAGCTACAGATTGTTGTACCCTGTGACAGCTAAATATATCAGGCCTAATTAGATAACACAGGCCAAAAAGCAAAAATCTGCAAACACACAGGAATGCTACCACAAGGGCCAGGAAGATTAAAAAAAACCTGCAAATTAAGTGAAGGGATGAACCCAGATTGAAATCACCAGTCTCAACACCATAACTGAAATTTAGGAAAGGTCAGCTCTAAATAAGGAGCCTGGTTTGAACTGCACAGCTGAGGTCTCTCTGTGCCTCAAACCAGAGTGCAGGCTCCAAACACTCCTCAGAGCTAGAAAGAATGCACTAGGGAATTTACCTCAGCTGGTGTATATCAGCCTGGCTCCATTGACTTCAATTAGCATGATGTTAAACCTTCAGCGTTGACTTCAGTGGGATTACAGTGATTTACATCAGCTGAGGAGCTAACATTTCACTTCTAGGCAGGCTCTTCTGTAGCATCTTCATTTGTAGAAATTCCATATAAAGGGAAGAAAAGGGGACATACTCTGTTCTTACATCTCCAACTACCTCCTGCAATGGGTATATCCCAAATGCAAGAGCTAGACTGGCAGCCAACTATAATTAGCTCTGTTTTGTCCATGGTTACAATTACCCTTTCTCTGCCGTGAAGACCCAGCTAAGAATTGCTGGAGCCACTCCTTCCCCTTCCTGCCTCTCCCCTTTATTTAACAGCTCTAAATGCAGGTTTTTGTAAAGGCACAAGGTTCTTGCCCTTTCCTATGCCTGCACAGCTGGCAATTACTGCTAGCAGCCAGCCTTCCCATTTCCCAGCTCCCTCTTCCTGCCTGTTTTCCCTAGATCTATAAACATACGAATAACTATCATTTAGCTGGGTGCTACATGTGTATTCCAGGTTTGAATGCTACAAGATACTTAAATTCAGCAAACTGAAACACGCAACAAGACACTCTGATTCTCCCACAGGTTACACTGCCAGATGTTGTTGGAAAACAACATGCTGGTTCCTCCCAGATTCTAGATGAGCCACTGCTTGTTAAACATTGAAAATATTATCTGAAACACACAAATATGGACTTTTGAGGAATCCAGGGAAGGCATCCATAATTCTCACTTCTAGGAACCCAGTCTCAGTGCTCTGCTTAGGCTGCTTTATAGCCAGTGGAGACTTCAGAGAAAAATTAGGAGCTAAACTAGGAGTTTACCTCTCCCCATGGAATATATAACATATCTAAGCTCATAAATTAGGTACCTTTATTAGTAAGCCTTAAGATACTATGAATATTCCCAAAATAAGTAAATTCCATTTCCCCACGAACTCTTTTATTCACCTGACAACATGAATTAGACAAAGCGAGGAACTTTGCCTGGTCCAGAATTCTCTTAAAATATGAAGACCTTGAGATTTGTACAGCTGTTGAGCATCACGTCCTGGTGCCCAGTACCAAAACTCTGTTCTGGGCAGAATTACGTAAATCACAGATTTCTCATTTCCTGGTCAAATTGCAGTGGTTTCAGACTGATATAAAATGAAAGTGTTTGAATGTCTCCGTGAAACAGGCTATTTTAAATATTTCTTTCAGCCTGAAACAAAGGATTTCTTTCCAATACCATTTTAAATTTATGTTTTGCTACAATTTACCACAATGTTCTATGGTTTAACTTAAAAATTGAACATACTAACTTAAAAAGAATTATCTTATGACTCCTTTTTTAACTCTGAAAGTATAAGACACCAAATCCAGTTCTGACTGAGAAACCTGTCTAGTTTCCTCAAAAATTCATTTTTCAGTTAATTAACATGATGTTTAAATGAAAAACATGCTGCTCTAATTTGGGTATCAGTGAAAAATGCACACATGCATATCCCAAAGCATCATCCTTAAGATGTGGACAAACAAAGCAGGTTTCCTACCTGCTACTGGTTCTCTAAGGAGTACTTTGAAGAACAAAGTTTCTTTCAGACCCAGCCAGATGCCCTTCAGAAGAAGAGTTGATTTAACACAGAGAATTGCAAAATTCATAATCTGTCACCTTTCCATAGCTTTTTTATATTCTTGACCGATCTAAGTATAGAGCTAAGTCACATGTAAGCTTTAGTATAAAAATACCTGTTTTACTGGGACTGGCTGTGACTTGGCTACAGGAAAGGTGCAATAATTCCTCCTTGTACACACACTTTACAAGCTATGATGCCTCAGATTCTCCTGCTTCCTTTCTTCCTCTTCTATCTTCCTACCCTCAGGGGCCTAATACTCAGCCACTGTTTCTTGGAAAATAACAAGAATCACTCTCTCCATGGATACAAAGCTCTCCTTTCTGGTAATTAAACAATATTTTCAACTTAATGGAATGTGAAGGACAGATTAAAACCGACAGTGGAAGGAAATAAAAGTGCACACACTACACAGAAGTTTTGGAAAGCATAGTTCTATACAAAAAGATTTATATTCCCTTAGATGAAATTTGTTCCTTCCTTGTGTATATTGTACAGCAGTTGTCATCTCACAATATTGGGGTTTAGACTCACTCCCCAATCTTTGGTCATCATTTTCTGTTGAGCTATTAAGCCCAAGAAAATGCCTTTTCATGTCAAGAATAACTTTTTTCTGGAGTGTTTCCTAAGTAGTTAATTACTTTCCTAGGAAAATACCACTGAAATCTCAAAGACCCACTGCCCACTTTGGTTGTTATCATTTTATTGTCACAATTCATTTATTTCCCCTGTAAACTTCTAGTTTTCAAGAGTCTTCCTTCTCCTCTCCTCCTCCTCTCATGGAGCTCACAGATTTCTCTAGTTTTGCATCCTGCCTCTCCCTAGTCATTGTTTGCGTAACACATTCCTACTCTTCTGTGTTTCTAAGCCTCAAACTAATTTTAATTTTAACCACACAACTGAATTTAGCTCTTCTGAAGGTGCTTAGTTTAAGTTAAATGAAAGTGGGACATTTTGGCCAGCTTGCAAGACAGTCAGCTGCAAATGACATCAAGTACAACCATTCAGCAGCTGTGTCTGGAAAAAAAAATTACATTATGGATAAAATTGTCAGAAACCAGGGAGAGAGTAGGCATGGATGATAGAGAGTTCACAATCTGTTAAAAATCATAGGAAAAGATCTGGGGAAAGTTCTGGGTACTGCACTGAAGTGAGATACTGACCTACAGCAGCAGCTTAAAAATAATGCAAATTTTATAAAGTGACACCCTTCTAGTTTGTCTTACATGTCTTTGGAGTAGCTAAATATAGCTCATATTTCCAGGTTTTGAGAAAGAGAAAGAAATCAGACTCTTGGCTGGTCACATGACTCCAGGAAGTTGGGATTCAAGAAAAAATACAAGATATTTTGACAAATCGTGTGGGTATTGACTCGAGTACAGGTTGGATGGTGCCCTGAGCAAACTGATCTAGTGGGTGATATCCCTGCCCAAGGCAGGTGGAGGTTGGAACTACAAGATCAGTGTCCCAAGCCACTCTATGATTCTGTGATTCCATGACTCACTGGAAGTGCAGCCATGCAGAGCTCTGAAAGAACTACACTACAAAGCAACAAAGCAAAGACAATTGTTATACTCTCCATATTGTCTAACCTGAAAAGGAATGGAGGAAGCCCTAGAGCTTGACTTCTCCCCTTAAAAGTGACTTCTTCTTTAAGGTCTCCTCTCTTTCTCAGTCTTGTATCTCCCCTCTTCTGACTCCTCCTTTCTTAATTTCTTCGTTTCTTCCTCTTTCTCAGTGATCTCACTCCAAATTCAACATGATGCTTTTCCTGCACTCCTGCTGCCCAAGGTCCCATCCCAGGGATCCAGGAACAACTCCCGCTGCCATCACCAGACCTTCCCAACCACTGTGGGTGTGTCCTTAAGTCCCTTCTCCCTGTCCTTAACTCCCTAATAAACCTTAATGACCTTCTGTGGTTGCTTTGACAGAGAAATATAGGATCTTCATCATTGTGTAGATTTTTTCAAATATAGGCTTCACCCTATTGACAGTTTTATCTTTATTTGGCAGGCCTGTAATTACACAATAAATTAATGCAAAGTCTGTTTTTAAAGTTATATATTAAACATTTACTTAGAAGCTGGAAAATAGTAACCCAATGAATTGCATGAAAGCAGTAACAGCACTAAGATTTTGTACACCTCTCAAATATCTCTCTCTGCCATGTCAAGTATTTTAGAATTCTTGATCATGATTTTTTTTTAAGAGTGCCCATTCAAAAAATCTTTTCTCTTTCTCTAATCCTTGCCTCTGTGTTTCCTATTCAACATTTTAATGGCCTTTTTTCTAATACTGCATTCACCTCAAGTGACATTAAGCTGATGTAATAGAACCATTTTAATCAGTAACAATCAATTTTATTACTATGAAAACCTTAGGGACAGAACATTAAATACATACCACGTAATTAGTTTTGATAAAACAAGCCTTCATCTTAGCAAATCAAATATAATGAAAAGGAAATTTAAGAGCTATAAAAATCTATGGCATAAAGTAGGTGTGAATATGCATTCTGTATGCATAGCAGTACAGAATCATGTTTCATTTCATCCACACACATAATCCATGTGAGGGTAAAGATGAATTCTGGAAAGTCTTTGGAAAGGAAGGAATGCCCCATGTGTTCATTTATTGAGAATATCTACTTTAAATGCTTGGTTTATAAGCTACATCAGTGGTTGAATCTTAGAAGAGAGCTCAGCCTGCAAGGAGGCTGCAAAATCACATATTGAATGCATTTATTGATGCAATGAAACCAAGATGAAAAACAGCACTGAGGAAAGCAGAGTAAATATCTACTACCTAGCTAGTGATAAAAACAGACTTTCTATCTCTGCATTTATTCACAGTGTAATTAATATCTGACATGGTTCTGCATCCTCTATGCCACTAAGTCCGGAAGTGTTTACAAACAACCATTAGTCCTGTGTCAGGAGAGCAGGCTGGGCACGTAACAGCCTCCCCTGTAGGCACAGACCAATATTTCTCCAGCAACCAGAAATTCCAACTGAGGTCACTACCAGCATGAAGGCACTTTATTCTGTTTCTTACAAGGACCATGTTCTTGTGCAGTTCATTATATTCTTCAAGCAGGAACACTTAATAGGACTGAGGGGATTTGGTGATGAATTTTTTCTTTTTCATTAGCCAGGGGTTGTTTTGTTTGAAATTATTTGGAAAATATAAATAATGTTTCCACACTTAGTAATGGTCCACTGGGGGCATATTTAAGTTGCAATTCATCGGCCTGGAGTTTTACCACACAGAGTGTAACACAAGCTACAGAAGCAGTCACTGAGACACCATCTTTCTAGGAGTCAGCAGTCTCCTACTCTGGCCTTCTCTCCTTCATTTCTTGGCCTGGCGACCTTCTGGTCCTTGGGAAAGCCTAAATTCATTTTTCAGGTATCCATTAAGATTACTTTATACTATTCCAACCCAGGGGAACTAAAGAACTGCACCAAAATCCAGAACAATTGACAATATTTTGTCTCAACAGAAAATTGGATTTTCTACTAAGCTTAAAATCTCTTCAAGGAAACTAGATTACTTCCAAAAGTCTTCTGATTTTAAATCAGTTTTCCCAGAGCAGATTTAGATTCAATAATTTCAAGGAGTTCTCATCAAAAAACCCAAAACTTCAAACCCAAAAATGTCCTCACAACTTCCCAGGAAAAGTTCTTCACTAAATTATGTCTATAAAAATTACATTTACTACTTTCCTCAACTTTTGCAGCATGAAGACAAGGCATTTCCTAAGTAGTTCTACTGAAGCATTCCCAGGCCACCTCAAGGTCCTGCTTTGTATCACTCTTCCCCCCATAAATCGGGAACCACATCGTAGCCAAGAGGCTGTAACTACATGTGATGGAGCCCTTCACAGTTTGTCAAAAATATCTTTGCATCAACAATCCACTGCAGAAACCAATGAATCTAATGCAAGGGAAACCCCATGGCTGAAGAACTGAGGAAATACACGTGAGTTTGAGGAGCTGCAACCAGTGTGCAGTTCCAGGTTTGGGAATGACTCGTGAGACGCATCGTGTCAGAGTTCAGGATGAGGTTTCTCTGGATCTGGGTCATGGCATCCAGCACATCATTCCAGGGCAGAAGAATCTTGGTCTTCAAGCCATGGTCGTGGGATGGGACTGGGGACTTTTAGAGTCAGAGGTTCCAAACATTCTCATCAGCTGCTGGCCTCGCCCTGGGCTAGATCCCTTCTGCAGGTTGCCCCAAAGTTGGCGGTCCTGGGACACCAGACCAGCAGCCCAAGTGGACTGGTCTCTGATGGAGAGCTGGGGCTGTGAAAGCCTGAGTGGCACTGGCACCAGTCCAGCCACAATTCCTGAGACACAGAGCAGCTGCTACCAGCGGCAAAACTGACAGGATCATCGACTTCTCTGAGAAGCTGCAGCATCTGGGGAACAGATTTCATTGCGGAAACGCTGTGTGTTGATGTGTCTAAAATAGTCTTTTCTTAGGTTTTCTGGTTCATGTGAAGTAAAGAGGAAAGCTTGTTTTAGACTAAGAGGGAAAATAAAACCACCACAGTTTTCTGCCACCTGGAAACCCTGTGGGTTTAGCTGTCTATATTTGGCACAGTCTATGCTGATGAAGGAAAAGAACTGGGCTGATAATCCTGCAGGATCAGCCTGACCCATCCCTTTGCTCTGCCTTATTATCCTTTTGACTGGGGTTGCTCACAGCCTCGTGTAGGCCAGGTCAGGTCCAACAAGTAATATGTACAGGAAGATCCTCAGCCTTGTATTTCTCTGAAATAATCGTGACTCATGCACAGGGACAAAATTTTCCAAAGTCATGGCAAGCCTCACAAGCCAAAAATAAATGTTTGAAAGAAACATTTAACACTCAAAACTGAATCCTCGATTCAAGGTGACCTTGCAGTTTTTATTAATGTTTTGATCACCTCCGTGTCTATGAAATGACAGGATTCGATTACCATGTGTTACATCCTCACATTTACTCATACCTCAGAGGGCCTAATTTGTGCCTCTGATGTATTTCTGAAGTAATTTCTATGGAAATATATTTTTTAAATTCCTTTAAGTGTATAAATTGTATTATTAATTCAACATACTACTTCTGTTCCATTGTTCTTTTTTTTCCTTTCCTTGCTGTTAGAAAACGTGACAGGAAATTTAAGCTGATGAGCCAGTAGGAATGCATCACCTCTTTGTATCACTAAAGAAAACATTCTGTTTCCAATCTGGACCATGTAAAGATAGGGGATTAAATTCCTGCAGTTTGATACTTCAGGATGAAAATCCTAGTTTTGCTTAAGTCAGTAGCAAAATTCTTACTGATTTGAGGAATCAAACCTAGGGAGTGATGACAAGGCATGTCTGTTCAGCACGTTGGTCCCTCCTGTTATCTGTGGAACACATGGAGTTTGTTGATAACTTAATATGAACAAAATACTCATTGACATTTTTTATGTGTGTCTGCATATGCACTGCAGCTGGATGAACAAGTCATCATTCCAAGATCCTAACTTTTTGTCTGATCACAAATTACCAGCCAAGGCCATGATTTTCATCACTTTTATTCTATTTTTCTTAAATGTGCAATGGATCAGTTTAGAAATGCAAGCTGCATTTTGTAACAAGCTCACAAATATTCCATTCATGTCTGCGTTCATCCAAGAGACAAATTAAACCTGTCTGCAGAAGGGGTTACATAAGATTTAAAATATTTCCTTCTGTAGTGACCCGTGTGTGCTGGCTGGACACAACTCGCTCATCCCAGCTTCACTAACAGACCTCACAGTTCCCTCACAGGATCCAAGAATGGAAAGGCTGTACAGGGATGAGTGGTAACCTGTCTCCATCAATGGACTACAGCAGATATAGACAGGAGAATTCTAAAGCAGGGCATTGCAACTCTTCAAGAACACTCCCCCCATTGCCAGCAGCCTGAGGCTCAGACTTCCAGTGCTTTGCTGGTGTTTTCTAACTCTGCATGCATTTCTTCTCCATTAACTTGTCCAGCCTCCCCATAAACTCATATGAACTCCCAACAACTAGAACATCCTGCAGCAAGGACCTTCTTAGCTTCATGTCATGTTACAGGAGAAGACACCGGCTTTTGCTACACCACAACCCAAACAGAGTGAACAGAGAAGGGTTTAAAAATATTAGGAAATATTTCAGTTCTTGAATGGAAAAGGTTATTGATAGTCTGCGAGAGCAATAGAAATAACACACTGTCAAAAATGAGGGCCACTGCATGGCCCCAACTTTGTCACTGCCCACGGGTATATCTGTACTCTCTTTCCTTATGAATTCCCCATGGTACAAGTAAATTTCATAAAGGCCATAACATCATTTGTTGTACAAACACTCTCATGGATAATTATTTGCTGTATATTTGCTACAATTTCTGCTTTCTGCAGAAATTATGGAGGGATAAAATCTCACTTGCTCATCTGTTCACAAACAAACCAATAAGCAAGGCTGCAATTGCAGACACTAGAAAATCAATCACTGACATTTCAGCTGGTTTAGCTCATTTGGAAGGACGTACATGGTTATATTTGTGCTATATTTGCCTAATTCTAATACACATTCACGTGCCTGTGTACATTTCCACGTCAAGATGCAGTAATTAGATCTATGAAATACAAACAGCCAGGGTTTTATGGTGTTCTTCCTCCTTTCCTCCCCAACACTCCTACATGAGTAACTAGAAATAAATACTCAGCAACATGAGAAAATGGGGGAAGGGAAGGCTTTAAAAATGAGCTACTGATTTCTGCATGGATGGGCTGGTTAGGGTAGTACCAAACCCTCTTAGGGAAAACTTGCTAAGTGGATTTACTGTACCAAGGTGACCCCATACGCTACTCCTTAATTACCAGTACGTGATGTGACATGTCAGCACAGCTGTGGTGGCACCGTAATATACATCTCTCTCCAGCCAGCACCACCCTAAAGGAGAAGTTTTCACAATAGATGTTACCTCCCTCCAGAAACAGGAGGCAAAGGAACAATGGCTTCAGCTTCATTCCGGGTGAAATAGCAAAGGGAAAGGGTAATACCTACACAGCACCTTTATTACATGGGATTTAGCTGGGACTAAGAAATATGACGAGCTAAACACTTTTGATAGCTGAAGCACTTGGGCTTTCAAATTAGCCATGTTTGTTTTAGAAAGATCTTCAAATAAAACTGGGATGAATTACATTCTCCTGACCAGAATCCGTTGTCATTCATTTTCCCTTAAACCAGGGAGACAGGGCAGGATTGGAGGGAACTGTTGTAAGCATGTCCAAAACCCAGGTGTGTCTGTGTGTGTGTGTCTGTGTGTTTATTTGTAGACAAAGGAATTGTTTTTGGTAAACAGCTCTTGCTTTTTAAAGGCAGTCTGGCTTGTGAACCTTTCCACCAGGAATCAATATGCAAATGCTGATACAGATGTTACCTAAGGTACAAGCAAGACCAAAGCAATGCTTGCAAAACTCGACTCCACTTCTTGGCAAAGGTGCTGATGGTGGAGAGGGATTAAAAATAAGTAGAGCATAATAATTCCAGCATGAAACTCCACTCCTTACAGGTAATGCACCAACACACATAGAAGATTGCTGAAATGCTGAAACCAGCTAGACTGGCAGGGCTGATAGGGAAATGGAGTCCATCACACTGAGACTTCAAACAGGGTCAGATAGCACAGGGATCTGCAGGCTGAGGCCGGGAGGGTAAGAGGATAGCAGAAGATCAGATACCAGGGACTTTATAGCTGGGCTGCTGCCAGCAGACAGGTCAGAGGCAGGAAAGGACACAGTGAGGGAGAAGAGGGAAAGCATTGTCCAACAGGAAAATGCATTTCTTGGGTTCTTTCTGTTCTCTGAAGCCTGTCATTCAAGCTACTTCAGTACCTGCAGAAGGCAAAAGAAAAGGTGCCACCAATGCTTTAGTTCTCTGGTCAGTCTAGTTTTAGGTAAGGCTTCTTCGCCTGATATTTAGTAAGTCTTGCTGATGTGAATCCCCAGTGCTTTTAGCATCATAGACCTGATATGGTCGACAGTTGGACTGGATGATCTTGAAGGTCTCTTCCATCTCATCTCTGATTATTCTGTGATACTGTGATAACTGCACACAAACTGTTTCAAAGAAGCAATACAACACCCACTTTCAACAGAAGATTGTTTGCATCCCAACAGATTCCAGATTCTCAGTCAAAAGATGGAGTCTGAAGATGTTCCCCCCAGTGAAAGTATCCTTTATAGGTCTTCTGCTGTTACAGCCTCAGAGGTGTAAGAATGAGACAGGTTTTCAGGAAGACCTGTGTTTGAAAAGTAAAATTCAATAAATAAATCACACACACACACACACACACACACATACACACTGATGCTGATGGAAAAGGCCCTGCAGCACTTCTTCAGGTCTGAGACAGAAGCAAAAACTTCAGGTTAAAGAGATTCTGAGACAAACATCCCAAGATTAACCTAATTGTAGGAATTGCCTTGCCACCCATTCTTGGATAATGCATGACAGTACTAAAAGCAGCCTGAATGACAGGCTATATTAAAAGGTGGAAGGTGAGAGAAATTTAGAATATTAAAAAAAAATCTAAGTCATATTAAGCAATTCTCCTTTCAAGTTGGAGGTCTCTTACACCAAAGTGTTCCCAGCAGTTCTTACAGGGAGTAAGAATCATGTCCATTGCCTTTTAAACAAGGTGTCAGGAAATAAATGTACTTTGCACCCTTTATGTTTCTTCTTTCATTGTTCATATAATAATGAGCAGACACTGTCACAGGACCCAGAAGATTACATTTCTCATCTGTTGCAGGTAGCAGAGAGCAATGGTTTTACATTACCATGCAGAGTTCAGGACCTGTGTTCACAAAAGTCCATTAGGAATGCACACTGACAGGAGATTCCAATTAAGCAGCAGAGAAAAAAAAAAAAAAAGCTGGAAAAAAAGACTGCAAAACTTTGGCTCTGAGTCTTAATTTCCTGAAAAACTGGAATGCTTTGGGCTGGTTCTTCCCCAGGTGAAAATGCAAAGCTCTCTGCACAGTAAGAACAGCATCAAGAATGAGGCTGAACACGTGGCTATGCACCATTGTCCAACAGAAATGAAAATCAGCCTTCGGTGTGATTTTGCACAGAAAAGTCAATGAAATTTATTGACTGATTTAATTCACCTAAACAGGAAGGTCACGGACTGTGCTCAGAGATGGCTGAGTTTGGATCACACCTGGTAAACAGGAAGGGCAGGGACCAGTGTGACCAACCCAAACTGGGTATGCTGGAAACCAAAGAGCAAAATAGCAACAGGATAGGTCTGTCACCGCTTTGCAGGATACCTTATCCGACACAAGTCCCAGGAGGACAGGTGACCTGAGAAGCATGAACTCTAACACACAGCCTATGATATTCATCTCCTCCTTTAGTCTCTAGGCCACCATGACAAGGCTGACCCTTTGTCCTGACTGTGAACGGAAACTGTCTCGGGAAGAGCCTCTGACATTAGCTCTCTTTTAACTTTATTCACAAACACTGGCTAAAGATCAAAACCCCCCTTCTTATTCCCTTTTCTCATGCATCTTCCCCTTTTCACTTTCAATGTATTTTCTTTTCTTTTATGTTCAATTTAGCAAATAAAATAGAAAGCATCTAGCTTAAATGGCCAATACTGGCCAATCTCAAAAGCTACTGTGAGTTTGTGAGACATAAGCAACCTCTGGATATGGCACTTGAAGACATGGTTTAATGGTGAACTTGGTTGTGGTGCTGCATTGACACTTGGACTTGGTGGTCTTAAAGGTCTTTTCCAACATTAACAATTGTAGGATTCTATGATCTTTTGTATCCTTTATATTTTGTATTATAAACACCTTTGGGTTTGTCACTTCCTGTGCCTTTAAGAAGAATTCTGAAGGTGACTGTTTGAAGCAGAGCTCAGCAAGGTGAAGTCTTTGTACTCAAAATCCATACCTGATGTAGGTGTTTAATATTGCACAAGTGGCAGAATTCACATTGACACCTCTGAGACTCTGGGTCCTTTCCATACTTTCCAATTACGCATGTCACATTCAAGTGCACCTCTTGGTGACCCATGGCTGAGACTGAAATCCCTGTTTGCCAAATAACCAGCTGGTACTTCCAACACTTCGTGTCCAAGCATCTACAGCTCTAGGTGTTTGTCTCTGCAAGGGCATCATTTGCCAGAGCACGAGAGCCCAAGGGTAACAAAAGCCTTGCCCCCAGGACAATGAAGGACTCAGAAGCCCCAAATCTCCTTCTCACTGCTCTGCAAACACAAGTTTTACATCTGGTCCACTGTGTCCCAGCAGAGCAATGTGTAAGCAGGACATCCTGCAGCACAGGGATGGCAACAAGATCACCATGACCAGCATCAGTCAGGAGCACACACCAAGCTCCCAGCCCATTTTACAGACTGAGGAGAGCACAGGGGGCTCAGGGGTTTGCTTGAAACCCTCTGCCAAACATACCATGAGCATCCCAGGGCTGGTGACAGGAGCAGTGCAATAGTATTAGTATTTACTCCTCTGCCATCATGGGATGCAGAGAATTTAACATCAAAAAGAGAAGAGGTCACAGCCTTTACAGTATCCTCCCTAAAGCTTCACTTGATGGGAAGTCAATAGCAGTGCTTTGGAAGGGAGTTACACAGCCAGAGAAGCTATGAAGGGAGGCAGCTGCTATTCCAGACACGAATGCTACAGATGAGCAGGCTCTGTGCTTCACCCTCCTGTGCCAGTCAGGCTTGCAGGTCCCATGGGTATAAAACTTTAAACTGCTACTTGATCATGCACTCCATCTGCATACAAACCTGTTCCAGGCTTCAAAGCTAGTGCTACACATGGCCTGACTACACAATCAAGCTTTGTACACAAAAGATGAGTTAAAAATTAACTGTGCCAGAAAGAAGGAAAGAAAGGGAGTCACCTGGTCAAGCTGTGAGCACAGGAGCAAAACGCTCACAAGTGAACTTATCACACATAATGTGGTCACATATGTTCACTAACCAGAGCAACCCCCTGCCCTCTGAGCAAAGGAGAGCAGATGTCTCAGAAATCAAATCACCTAAACGACCTCTATTTTTTGGGCACCACCTTTTTCCCTTGCTGCCAGATTTGAAAGTCCAATTTGCCAGGATAATATCCCCTGCATTCATGGAGGCTTTCAAAGTTGAAGCATTTGTCTCTTAGCAACTGGAGATATTTGAAGGATCTTCTTTTTTTCTTTCCCTTGATACTCACTGATATATGTGAGTTACTTAAATCTCCCCAAATAGAAAGGACCAGATGTCCTCACCACTTGCCCCATCCCAAACACATAACGCAAAGATGAGAATTCCATGAAGGGGTTAACAAAACACCATAACCTGGCAAAGATGGAACAACCCAGTCTCTATCCTACCATCCAGTAGCAGGCTCCAAGGCAAGTGATACCTGTGGATGTTTGGTCTTGTATGAGAAGTGACAATGCCAGGAGAGAAGGGAAGACACTGTGTGCTGAGATCTGAGACTCATAGTCCCTCTAACTGTGGTGGAGACGGTCTGAGCACTTAGAGGTCCTGGTTTATGGTAGATATCCCTCAGAAAACATAACTCAAGGCTGAGAGGAAGAGTGCTTTGGTGAGGACATGATCACTAAGAAGTGACAGGCAAGTGTCACACATACAGTGTCACACTTTACTCACAGGGGAGGAGTTAGAATATGTTTATTGATACAAACCAGCAATTTAACAAAGTGTGATAGCAAATTAGAGTGATTTAACAAGATCTGATGACAAGGTACACTTGAGTATTTACTGAATAGAGGAAACAAAACTGTCAGGGAAAGCCTCCCGTTAAGTCATGAGGTTCAGAAAGGACCCCTATGTGTCTCAAACAGATTCTCAAAGGAGAGTTCAGGTGCTGCTGGATCTAGATTTAGTCCTAGACGTGGTCAACGGTTTAAGTCTAAGTGATTATATGTGTACAATCAATCCTTTATATAATTTAGCTAAGATAACAAAGTTTAGCATGCTATTAATGTCTTACCAAGAATTTGCTGTGGCAAGAAACCCCTCAGCCTTGAGTAACTTTGAGAGGTGTCCCCTCAAGGGGAGATGTTGTATGAAGCCTACTGCTGGGCAGGACAGGTACAGAGGCCCTGAGCTGACTGATATTTATGGAGTAGAATGATTCACTTATAGTCATATTTGCAAACAGTAAGATATCTGCTTCACCATTCCAGCCAGCCATGGCTACCACATTGCCATCCATCTCCCCTGAGGACCAGAGTAAGCTGGATGCAGCTGTCACAGCCCTGCTGGTGATTATGGTACATGGGGAGACAGTGGGGAAGACCATGGGAGCAGAGACCTCTGCAGAGCCAGTGCCAGGGAGCAGCGAGGGATGGCTGCTCCCTCAGTCAGGAACATCTGGGAGCAAGGGTGGCCCCAGCTCTGGCAGTGTTCTCACCAACAGGCACAGTCCAAAGGAGTCTGGACATGGTGGCAGAGACAGGTACTGCTGTCTGTCAATAGCCCAAGACCAGTCTAGGTAGGCGGTGCACCAGATCAAGGGGACAACCAGGGAGTCTAATCAGGAATTCATGGACCCAGAGTCATAGGCAGGGCTGGAAACAGGCCTACAACATGGGTCCAAAGTGCATCCAGAAAGAGAAGACAAATACAGGTCTAGAAACAATCCACAGGGTACATTCAGGGTGTCCAAATCCGACAGCAACTTCCTACAACACAGCACCAAGGAGGTGGGTTCACCTACAGCACAGCTCACGCACAGATGGAAAACTCGAGCTTAAATGGAGTCTCTGGCAGGGGTGTGACCTTCTGGTGAGGCTGGTCAGAGCCATTAAGGCTCAGTAATGCCCTCAAAGCCCTGACATTGTGTTTGGAAGCAGTCAAATATGGTATAGACAGTATTTGAAGTTTCTTCCCCCACACACACCTCTCTGCTGAATAACACCCTGCAGCATCATCCAGGTCATATTGTTCCCTCTTCTACCTCTTCACAGGCAGCTTGTGGCATCAGGAGAGCACCCACTTCACACAAATCGGTGGGAGTGGTGCCACAGGGCATCTTCTGCACAGAGTCACAAACGGAATCCCAAACGGATCCCCAAAGTGACCCCAGTTTGGCCAAACAGTGAGCATCCTTACCACCCTTCACTTCATACAGCACAGGTAAACATGGGAAACTCCTCCCCTGCTGAAAGTACAGTACTAGCATAGGTCCTCACTGTCTCCCTATTCCTTTAAAGCTAAAAATCAGAGTAAACTCACAGACTAGCATATGGTATGTCTGACACTACAAAAACAGTTAAACTTGTCAGCATAATTTCAAGAGCATTGCAGGGATTTTTCGTGTAAATAGCAGGAACCTCCAATGCAAGTAAGGGGAAGGTGGAACCTGAGGCAGCTGAGGCAAGCCCGGCATGAGGCAGGATCCAACTCTGAATAACAGAACATGGAGACATTTCCTCCTCCACCTCACCCTCAATTGTGCTTTTAAATATCCCCGAATGAAGGGATCAAGGGGGTCACATTCCTGGCTGGATTCCCAGCTCTGATTCAACTGTAACACTGTCCCCTACACGGATTTTTAATGGAGCAAAATACACTTGAAATAATTTGTACCATAATTAGAAAATTTGCCTGCAATTTTAATTGAAAACCAACTTCATCTCTAGTAAACAAAATCTAACATATCCTCATTGCTGTGCCAAGGTGTTTATTATGCTGTATTTGCCATATCTGTTGAACTGTAACAAGAATGAAAATACATGATACAAAAATAAATCTATATCTACTTGTGTCCTTCTTTACACACAAGCACAGTAAAAAGCAACTAACCTCAGCAACCAAACCTGAGTTAACATCTTCTTGTAATAGATTGAAAAACTGAGCAACATTCACTTGCATAGGAAGAATAACACATTTTTAGACATTTCTCCCTGAAAGCAATAAGACAGGCCAGAATTTTCTAGTTTAAGTTAGGAGATAGATGTAATTCAATGGCACTAGTGGAAACTAATCTTCTTTGCAGCATTCACATCTCCCAGTAAATCCACCTGTGAGCACACATATTTGATGATACAGTATAGCCTGAGAACCTGGGTGTGAAAAAAGGCAAGGCCAGTGTTCAAAAGCGCTTTAAAAACCCATCACGTCAAGTGATCTGCTCACACAAGCTCAGCCAGCAGACAGGAGGCACAACAGGATGTCAGCATCACTGGCCAGTGAGCAATTGCACTGCTGAATCCTGAACAAGCAGCAAATGGACAGGGCAGTCCCAGCAAAAACCCTACAGAGAGTGACAGAGTGACAGGTTCGGCCCAATGCACCTTTCTGCTTTCAGCAGTGCTGTTTATTCCTCTAAGATCACCTCAGCCTCGAGTTAATGGCAGCAGCTGCCTCACAGAGCTCTTCTCGTCACTCCAAGTCCTCCTCTTATGTCTGGGAAGTGGCGTTTGGGGTGGTCACCCCACAGTCAGAAAACAGACCTCCCCTCCCGGAGCAGGCAGCGAGCGGTACCCAGATGCTCTGCAGGCCCTGCCCTCTGCCTGAATGCCAGCTGGGCTGAGGAATCTGAAGAAAAGTTCTTGAGCTGCTCTTGCACAAGAAGCTCATGTGCTTTATCCCTTGCTCCAAAGACTTGACAGAGTGCTGAAGCTATACACATGGGAAAGACACTTCCTGAAGAAGGGCAGGATGAAGACTTACCTACACCTGAAGAGTTGTTGTGAACTCAAACAGCTGTATTTTAGTGCTAGAAAACACAACAGAATACAAGATGCAGTGAGAGCACACAAAGTAGGTCTGGTCTGCTGGAATATATGCAAAATTAAAACCACTGTTCTTCCAGTGAGTGTGAGCGCCCCATCAGAAATATAAAGGCAAGAGTTCCAATCATCACCTACCCTTTTGTAAATTATTTTTGCTCTGGTTTAAAATTGTGCTCCTGCAAGTTTATTATTGTGTTCATCAGCTGCTGGAAAGGTACGGGTTTTGGACTTGTAATTATTTGTGAAACGCAGAGAGTATCAGCAATAAAAAGGGCGGCAATGTTTTGAGGTTATTTTTATTATTTCCTCAAAGGAACACAGCCCACCAAGGCTATGTAGTTTGCATAAATCTTGTAATCTTTTCTTATTAATATGTACGGAAATATTTCCCAGTGTCTACTGAACATAGTGATAGCAAATACATGTAGGCACAGCATGTAATTTAGAGAATATTTTTGTTTTATTTATAACATGGAAGTGAACAGGACAGTCTGTTTGCTGTTACCATGGAAATTGCTGGCATTAGCTCACTTCTTACCAAAGAGGAAGCAAAGAGCTTTTCACTTTTTGCTATTTAACCTCTTTTCATATTAAAATCCTATATACTGCAGTAGTACAAATTTCTCCTCTTTGGAAGGTCAAGGGCATTCTAGAGCTATCATTGCTAAGAACAAATCAGCTATTTTGAGTACTGTGCATATGCTTGATGAACACGATATTTCTTGAAACAGATTGAGCTCATCTGCTTAGAAGCATTTATCTCTTTTTTTTCCCTTTTTTTAATATTTAACAGAAGTCTTTGGATTGTGAAAGCAACAAAAAATGTCAAAAGATGTGCGAAGAAAGTTAACGCAAAGAACCTTCACATAATTTTTACTAACTTCTCCCTACATTGTTGCTTGATAATATAATCCCAAGAGATTCTCACCAAAGACATACATCTGTATTCCACTGACCACCCTCTCCACTCTTCAGGTTCAAGCAACAAAAGTGACACTCAATGCTCCCTCTCTTGCAGAATTATGACCTTGAAGAAGGAGAAGTAACTCCATGAAGTCTGTGGTATTTCACTTTTGCCTTTGCAGCTAATGGCAGATAAAAAGTTCCCAGTTAATACAAAGTTAGTTAACAACTTAAAACACCTCTTGGATATGACAGCAAAATTAATTTTCAGTGAAAACTTATTCTACCTGCATCTGTACAATCATGGAGTAGCAACACTGAATTTTAGACAGCCTCCAGCTCATTGCTGTGAAGGCTGAGTGTCCTCAGGATCCAGTGAGGTACAGAAGAGAAGCATCCACCTTGTCTCAAGTGCTGGTATTTTATTGTTATCAAAGATTAGAAAGCCTGGAGGATCCACTTTTACCTTTAAGTCTGACCACTGCTTGGAAAAAAAACCAAAACAAAACAAAACACCACACACACAAACCAAACAATGAGCATTTATTCAATCCACAACGTGTCTTTTAAAAAAAAAGATTTGAAAGTTTCCAGTGATAGAAAATCCACCAGCTCCTTGGCAGGTAGGAAGAGGGGTTAATCCCTCCATTTGGCGTAGAGAGGCTCATTTAGACTATCTGGGAAAGGAAGGAAAGAGGTCAGCCCAGGGGAAGTAGGGAGGATAATTATTTGTGAAAGCTTGCAGTTCCTCCCCTTTCTCAGTATGTCCCAGATATCAAGGATGTAAAACTTTATCGTTCTAAGGAAAAAAAAAAAAATCAAGCAAGAATATCAACAGCTTTATTACCAAAACCTAGTTGCCTTTTTCCAACCAATCACAGAAGCTGAAAATATTTTTAAATACAGAAAAAAAAAAAAAAAGGAAAATCTAAATGCCTTCACCCATCTTGGTTTTTATTAGTTTATGCAAAATAACACACTTCAACCATTCCCTGCACCTCTTTCTCCTGTAAAACCCCCCTGCCACTCATTTTTCTCTTGGCACCTTGTCATTTCCTGCAGCATCACAGTGTTTGGAATAACACCCTGTGGTGTATGGCATGTGAGGCTCCCTGATCCACACAGTCTGCTGGAGCAGGCTGTGTGTGAGCTGAGCTCTGGAGTGCAGGGCTCAGAACTGCTGCCTTTGGCCACAGAGCACCTCCTGCTTCCAGCCCTGAGGGCAGCAGCTCCTGCATCCAATTCTTCAAAACACAGGAAATATCACTCAGCAGGCAGGGCAGCCAGGACCTTACAGACAGGACTGCTACCAATTCAGGATTTTGCTGTTAGGGGAGTGAATTAAAAAGATACAGGAGAAAACAGGCTGGACTCATGCCATCCTGTTTGGAGTTGAGCCACAAATTATTCATCAGCAGTGCAGGTGATGTGAGGTCAGGTGCCAAGTGCCCTTCCTATCACCATTACACGGGGCAGGCAGCACCTACCTGTGCTTTCATCTCACTTCTCAAAGCACACCCGTGCACAAGTGTGGGTAAAAAGTGCAGTTTGTCTTTAACAGGGAACTCTTCAGGTCGATATATTGCTTAACTGGCAAATAACACAGCACTTTGGACAGAGGTGAAATGTGGAGCTCATCTCTCTATTACAGGAGCCTGGCAGCAGCATTCAGCACCAGCTGGAAATTGTACAGGGTCTTATCAGGCCAGGCTGTCAGGAGGCAGCAGCAATAATCTAATCTTGATGTGAGAAATGCACGGGTAACCAATTCAAGGTCAGGACAGCCACAGACCGTAGATATTTGTTAAAAGATAAGAGAGCCTCTGGAATAACTTTCAGGATCTTGATTTGCTGAGGTAGGCAAAGTATAAAAAAAATTTTAAATCTGCTTTCCAATGAGGAAAAGTGCAGGTAGCAGTGATGGACAAAGAGCATTTCACCTCAGACAGAGCTGCCTTTCAGCACTGTTTCAGTCAGTGATCCATCTGCATCATTTGTAAGGAGCAGTAATAGGCTGCCAATATTTTAATAAGAAGCTGCCACAGAATTCCCTCTCAGCTGTGATAAATCTGCAGGCTCGAGGGAAGGGTTGTTTGTGGAAGGAACAGGCAAGAAATTAGAAATCTATCCATTTGTCTTCCCTTTCGCACTGAAACGTGCACTCCAGCAAGCCAGACCCAGCACAGGGGATGCTGAAACCGTGAGATACAGCACCCCACCCACCCTGTGCGCGGGAAAGCCATGAGCTTCCTCCAGAAGCTATTTAGACTCATTAGCACACACTGTGCCACGGATAATGAGTCCTGTCTTGCAGCAGGGCTCACCCACTTAGCGGGGTTTGAACAGGAGGCAGCTGATGTCTGGCTGAGAGTGGCAGAGCTGACCCACACCCCTGAGCCCAGCTGCACTGCCAACACCCAAAAGACCAAAACAGAAAATTGTAGGGACTGGGGCTAGGGAGACCAAGAATGTATCTGTAAGTAGAAGGAAAGGTAAGCAGGATGTCAATCAGAATGCAGAATTCACGTTTCCTGAGCAACCTGGACTAGTGGAAAATGTCCCTGCCCATGGCAGTGGGGTTAGAATTAGATTTTTAAGGTCCCTTCCAACCCAAAGCATTCTATGATTCTATGATTTCAGTACACTAACCATTTGATGGTACACCCTGCGCTATCACTGTTCATCTGCTTTTGTTTCCATACAGGAATCCCACGTCCCACAAACAGAGACACGCAACCAAAAAACAGTCTCTGCTCTGAGTTTACAGCAGAGATGTGCATCAGACATTTAGGGCTTTGGGTCATCCCACTAGCAGCATCCTAAAGCAAGACCCTTGTCTTAGCAGTTGCTTTTGAATAACTAGTTTGTGTAGTGGACAAGACTTCCTTGGGTGGAATTAAAAGTCACGATTATCTATGCTAAGAAAGAGTGGAGAAAGAGTGGAGGAAGTCAGAGCACCTATCCAAACCCAGATATCTGGAATAGAACATAAAAGCACTTCTTGGCAGCTGGCTAAATTGAAAGAGACAAGATGGGCCTCCAACAGACAATTAGGCAGTACTTTGCTACTGCTGCTGACTGTCCCTGGTTATTACCACTATCTGCTGTTATTATTAAATTTCTGCAGTCAGATGCATGCTAATATTTTATTTCTGAGCGACAATCAACTACTATAATGACAGTGCACAACCCTGTAAAACGCACTGCTGATCAAGCTCACCAGCTGACACGCAGCAGTTAGCTAATGGATTCTTTATTTCTTCTTTCTTTTCCCTTTTCTTAAAGAAATAATTGTTGGCATTTCAAGTTTTCTTCTCAAATATTCAGTAAAAATGCAGGTACATGGAATGAGTTGAGAGGTTTGTTTGTGACCCAAGATCTGTTTTTTAACCAAATTATCCTATTTCCCCTGCTTTCAGTTTTTAGTCTAATACAAGAAGTCAAGTAATTCCACTTCTTTGAATTCTTCTACTTTGGTCAAAAAAATTTCTATAGAGGATGTTTTTCTTTCTAGCCATAGTAATGAAACACATTTGTTGGCTTCAGACCAGGGATTGTAAACAGGTATCTGTCCTTGTTTAATTTCACAGTAAATAAGTTCTTCTAGATATTCTTACAGCTGAAGTAGTTTTATTTCAGTCTCTAGTTCTTATGGCTTGGTAAACACCCATAGAAAACTATGTTGGACTGCTACAAGGTAATCAGATCTCTAGTGGAAAAGCAAGAAGGGCCACTGAATACATATTCTTAAAGAAAAATCAAATAAAAAACTATCTAGAGAGAAGTGAAAATGTATTAACTTAGTCCCCTCTCCTCAACTCTCTGACAGCCCAGAGGATTCAGAGTTTATAGAGACTACCTTTCTTCAGGAAATAGTAGAAAAATCGAATAAGTTGTATTTGCATGCTGATGCTATCAGGTGGAAGAAGGGGAACTGGCAGAATATAAGAAGAGCAACGAATTCCTCTCAATACCACCTCTTTTTTTATGAAAGCACAAACAAAATTTGATAGAAAAGGCCAGCATGATCTGATCCAAGTGTTGCAAATGATACAAGGGCTACAACTGGCATAGGGCAGGCATCACTTTTTATGATTCACGTTCTACCGCTGCAGTGCTCCATGTACTTCTAGCAAAGGTAATGATGCTTTATTAGGTTTCCACAAAGTCCCTTTCCACTCTGTGGTCAGTTCTGTTCTATAACTTCCATTTTTCCATTATTTTCTCCTTTCCATTTAGTTTGTAATTGCCGTTTTCCCCCTGCAAAGCTCCTGCCAGTCAACCATCATATTGGTGATTTGGGCTGAAGTGGCCCTGAGTAAGCTCTAATGACAGACCGGGGCTCCTGCTGCGCTCGGCATCCTGCAGGCAGGGGAAGAAAGAGTCCTTTGCAGCGTTCTTGCAGTCCCAGCCCCTGCAGTCTATAATGCTTTGTCTTCTGATTTTTAAAACCTTATTTAACAGCATCCAGCCAAGGTATCGCTAAGGGCTGCATAGCCCCTGTGGGCACACACTCCTCGGGAGACCCTCGTTGTATGGGACACTTCTAAACCAATAACCACGGAGCCTCAGAGTCACTTCATTCACAGCTGCCTGCATCCCCTCTGCTCTGATGGTGTGTTCAGCCTCCCGGGGCTCATTGCCATAGGCCGGCTTCTCCTGTGAAACAACCTCCTCTCTGAAGTCTCCCAGCACTACCTTTTCCCTGCCAGGCCCTGCTTTATAACAGCCTCCTTGTTCTCCCGGCACTGTCCCGCACAGGCAGCCCTCAGGATGGTTTCCTGCCGGCACGCTGGCCAAACCCACCGCCTTAAACAAATCCGCAGCTCCCCTGGACGCCCAGATCCGCCTCAGCGATTTTGCATGGATAACACAATCCAGGGCTTTATCCCAGAGCTGGATGCATAGGACTTTTGTGTGTGGAGTTGAGTTTACTCGCTCCAGTCCCACAAAGTAAACATGGCTGTGCAGCAGCATGCTGAAAGAGGAGGAAGAAACCCCACACACATTGGCCGTGAGGCACCAGTGATGAAGGCCCCCTGTGTTTTAGGAACACAGAACCCTAGAATGGTTTGGCTTTGCAGTGACCTTAAAGAGCATCTATTTCCAACCCCACCACCATGGGCAGGGGTGCCACAGACTAGATCAAGTTGCTCAGGTCCCCATCCAACCTAGCCTTGAATCACCTTCTTCCTAATATCTAACCTAAACCTCTTCTAGTGTAAAGCCATTCCCCCTTGTCCTCTCACTCTGTGCCCATGGCCATAACAATTTAAACATCCAGATAAGAAATGATGGAAAGTCTCTTTCCAGCAACATAATGATATGCTGTTGGATATCATCGTATCAACAGGAAGCTTATCAACCCTGAGATATGACAGAAGAGATGGTGACCAAAGGTGACAGGGCCTAATGGCTTCTGAGGCTGTGAGCCAGTGCTGGAGACTCTAGATCTGTGTATCAATTTCCAGTCACTAACATTAAACTACAGTGACCACAAAGATAAGTGGCCACACAGGATCTAAATTAAATAGGGTCAGGAAGGTCAACATGAACACAGGGAAATAATCAATAAGCGTTGCTATCAACACAGATGGGACAGACTGGGTGATTTTTTTAGGAAAATGGTTACTTCAAAATGAAAAAGGAGGTGCACTTTTGTTTTCCCCAGTTTTCAGGAGTTTTCTGGTGAAACACTGGAACTCTCCCTTTCATATCATTACCTCCTTCTGAATAAAATGTTTTTTCCACATTGTCCTTGCACTGGCCCTCATCATACCAAGGCAAGAAGATAGCGGAAACTTTCAAATGCAAAAATATTTTTAAAGGAACATTTTCGACATTCTCAATTTCACCATTCCATAACAAGTAGTTCTTGTAGAATATAGGTCTTGTAGAAGTCTGTAATTACCAGTAACTGCCAGCTATACCAACAGCACACTTTTGGGAAGGTACAGGTCACCCAGCATTATCAATCTGGGGAAGAAAGCACAGAAAAATGCTTTCCAAAGGAAAAGATGGTTAAGACTTATATTGGAATCTATATTGTGAGAATTTATATAAAATACTCCTGATAGTAAAATTACAGTCTGGAATAAATTTTGCTGATGCTTGTATTGAAAACTGTATATTCAGAAGTGATGGAGAATGGGGGAAAAATAATTAGGGTTGTTCCATAGTTTGAAAACAATTAACTTAGTTCTAATGACACAAACACTAAAACCAGGACAAGCCTTCCAAAGACTTCAGTATGTCTGAAGGAAAAACTCTGGTGGCTAACTAAGAGTGGCAGAACTTCAGCTTGACCAAGATCAAGGACTCACTATCTGAGAACATTAAGCTCAGCAGAGCATCCCAACAGTTTATCAAAGACACATACCGAGAGCAAACAGTTCTTTCAAGAGATATGGGATTAATGGATCCCAAGGAGACTGCAGGTATCTACTAAAGTAGGCAAAATCACTTGGTCAAGTTCAGCTACCTCTGACCCAAACAATTCAAGATGCAAATGAGAAATAACTAGGAAGACAAGACCAAAGTAGAAAAGAAAAGCATAGTTTCAGCCAGAACTGGTCATAATTTATTATTTCCCTACTACTGGGAACTCAAATATTCACAGTTTTTATTCAGAGTATGAATGAAAACTTGAAGTCTTAGTTTCCTGTAAGAAGAAAAATACTTTCTTTTTTTTTTCTGAAACACATTTTTCCCCTTTTTTTCTCTAAACCATCTGTGGAAGACCACAGCCCTGACTCCAAGTAATTCTCCAAACACACAGAAAATTGAGAAAGAACTGAATTGTCCACTACTCCAAGTAATTCTCCAAACACCCAGAAAATTGAGAAAGAACTGAATTGTCCACTGGTATCAAGACATCTCCCACCATGAAACTAGAGACTCTTTATTTCAGCTCAGTCTTCAGGTCTGCAGCATCTGGCCCCAACATAGCTCTGCACACTGGTAATGTTGATATTCAGTGCTCTGGAGAAACCTCTCCCTAGGTACACAAGAAGCCCCTGCCCAAGACAACTTCATCTATGTTTCAGTCAAGTCCACTGAAATATGGAAAGGGCAATAGGTTTATCCCAAACTTTACTGCCAAGGAGCAAAGTGTGAGTGGTCCTGGCCAAAGGTCTGTGCTTGGAGCCAGCACACATGACAACAGACAAATGCACAGCCACAAACTTCTATTTCTTCCAAGCAAGGAGCAGCTGCAGATGCTGCACTAAAGAAAGTTCGTGCTCCCCACAGCTGTTTGCAGAGAAAGCACTCTCAAGACAACCACAGCCCACATGAAAGAACTTAAATATGTTTCAGCTGAAGAGGACAAAAGTCCAAAGCCAATCGCCCTGGTTTCGTCACAGCTCTAAACTGATGGGTCTTGACTTTCTATTACAGGGTGCAGATGGTCCCCTGAAGATGTCAGTGGACAGAAGAAACTGGTGGGAAGCATTGTCTTTCCAGTGCTCTGCCCTCCAATCTCTGTAGTCCATGCCTTACCCCAAACACGAAGTTCATGCCTCTCTCATGAGATGTGGGCAACTTGTCCCTGAGTATTTCATGCCTCACTGCTGGCTGCAGGGAGATATGCATCCACATCACAGCTTCCAAAGCACTGGGTTGCTCTTCTCCTTGTTCTTCCAAAAGGTGAGCTTCCAGCTTTTCCAGGGCTTTGCAGGAACGTGTTCCCCACTCTACGAGGCGCTGTGCCATTATATGGTGGTTGTTGTTGGACAGTTCTGCCTTTAGCAACAGAGGCTGGAAGACAGAAGACAGCTCTGATGAGCTTGACAGAACCCACACCAGAACCTCCAAACTACCTTCAGTTTATTTCTGAAGATGAGCCTTTATCAGGACAAACACTGTATTTTCAGGCAAACCTGGCCATTTATAGTAAAAACAGAGGCCTTTTAGCAGATGAAGTAAAAGCTTGCAAGCATTTCCAGCACCACTGTTAATTACCAATGCAACAGACTGGCTTCTTTTAAAGACAGTAATAGCAAATTGCCTCCCACCTTTCTAACTAAAAATTAATGTTTGAAATAAGATGGTGTATTTGAAAATAAATCTATTTTGATTTTAGAATCCCACACTTATCTTTACACACAGAGTTGGAGAGCCCTAAAGTGTTAAATTATTCCCCATCATTCTCTTCCTTGCAGACATATCATTCCTCTATCTTTCCCTCTTCCTCCTTTGACATTAATAATAATAATTGACTTTATTGTGCTGGCCTAGAATTCAGGCTGTCTTGTGCTACGTCTTAGCTTTGCCACAGATTTTTTGTATGACCTTGGAAAAGTCATTTCATATCCATGCATTGGCTTCCACATGGCCGGATGTAAGAAATTTTATTTTGTGTAATCCTTCCCCTCCTTGGCACAGAGGATGCACAGCACTTAAGAGAATGGGGCCCCACTCTAGGTTATCACCAGTAGCCATTCCTGCTAAATAAACCCTGCTGTGCACCTTTCCCACAAGTACTGCCAAAAAGCCGACACAAAACCTAGTGAGCCATAACTTGAGCCTTCTGGAGGGAGAGACAAGGATGATTTTAGGACTCAGCTTCAAAGAGTAAATGTTTCTGTTATTAAAGAGCTGCACATTCAGTATTCTAAGACCTAATCATAAGACCCTCCAACAGATCACTGCTACAATCAGTTAAAAGAACAGCCAAATGCTGCCGAATATCAATTGGAATTCAGTGCCCCATTCTCTTCCTGCTGTTCTGAAAGGCCGGGGGTGGAAGAACAGCTGATAGCTTTTGGAGTTTCCATTATCCCTACTCGCCTTTGCACCTTTTTCTGTATACTGGGCCCTTGTCAGTGATATCTGTTTAAGAGCACTCTCCTCAGTAGAGGCCAATAGCTGCACCTAAAATAAATTGCTCTACTAATCAGCACAAGCTGAAGTGAACGGGTTGAGTGGCTCTGTGAATATCAAGAGTGGCATTCCATCTGTGGGATGCCATCTGTGGCTTGGGCTCAACCAGAGTGCCTATGTTTAATTAATGTGGCTGTAATTTGCTCAGATCTTAATAGATCATGGACAATTCCACTTAATCACAACACACAATTTGCCATATTGGAGCCATCCCACACGATATTCTGTGGGCTAAGAGCAGAGCTGATGCAGAGTTTAAACTAACTCTCACCTTCCACAGAAGCTTGGGTCACTGCAGAGGCCAGGGATGTGTAAAGCAGCACGGGAAATCTCAGATTGCTGTTGCCTGTCCCGTACTTGACCTGTAAATAAACAGAGGATTGATGTGTCTAGATTTGCCAGTGCCTTCACACTTAAAAAAGCAGAGGTCTCTCACTTGAAACATGGGAGCAAATCCTGAAAGTGAAGAAGAGCTGCCAAAGGCCAGGAGCAAAGACAACTCAGGGATAAACTCATTCCTGCTGGAGTAGCAAGTACAAGGTGAAAGTGGTGCTTGCAGCAGGGAAGAGGGAACCTCAGCTTGAGGGAGATGGATATGACAGAACAGAGGATACAGAGAGGCTCAAAAGCAGCAGGAGATTGTTTGGGATACAGTGGGAAGGAAGGAAAGGCATATTCCATCACAGTACTCTTCTCCTTTTTTTCATCAAGCATCTTCCTCTATCTTAAAGTATTTTCTAAATGATTTGTCTGGTGAGACAGTGGAACAGGTTGTCCAGAAGTTGTGTATGCCCCATCCCTAGAAGTGTGAATTGCAGCAAATGGTTGCTTTTCACCCTCTTAATCGATAATGAAAATGTGCCTATTTTACAAAGACACTGATGTTTGGTTTCCTTAACGAAGTATAATGAACGCTGAGGAAGTGCAGCAGTTTAATGAAAGCTGAGGATGTGCAGCAGACAGGTGTAGGGGATGGTCAGTTCAGAAGACAGTGGGGGCCTTTATCTTGTGGCATGAAACCCACGATGAGAAAATCAGAAATTACTGGTCAGAAATTAAGCAATTTCTGACACATTGAAGGGTCTCTGACTCATAGAGGAGTTTTGATTTCCCGGTAACCCAGCCCTTATATCCCCAGGGAAAACCCCAAGAACCCTGATTGGTGTTCATCCTTCTCAAGCACCTGTCAAGGGCCTGCTGAAACGCATAACAGCCTCCAAATCCACAGGTATTACCTCTCCTCTGCTGACATGTCAGAAGCTCTAAACAGCCGAAGTCGACTATAAAGGAGGAATAAAGAAGCTGCCATTTCCCTTCAGAGGCTTAATCCAAAGAAGAGATGGTGACTGAATGCACCTTTCCAGAGGAGGACACTAAAACCTGAACTATTGGGACATCTTCCCTCAGTTTTTCCTTTAAAACAAAGTCAGGGAAAAGCCCACCCCATCTCCAATTGCCAGGACAGCTTTGCAATAATTATGCTTGACAGAGGAATGCAATGCCCAGCTGAAGACTGCCTTCAAAGACCTCAATATCTTCATGTGATATAAAGATTTCTTTTCATCCAGCTGAGAAGACTACAACATGATCCAGTGGAGAAGAGCTATTGATAGATAAATTCTGCCAGAAAATAAGCACTGAATAGTCCTTTGCTGCTTCTGTTTTACAAATATAACACCTACCAGCACCATGGGAGATCTGCCATCACTTGAAGTCCAAAATCTTTCTCAAAGTGATATTTCTGAGGTGATTTCTCAAGTGGTAGTGTCTGTACCGTTGGTGGGAAGTGATGCAGCACAGAAGAGGAGAGAATCACTGAAAGCTGTGCCATCTGCTGACCGTGGCATCCTCAGTGTCACAGACTCATCGGCTCTACGCAGTAAAAGGCTGAGCACAACACAGGCTTATAGGTAGCTCTGGAATGCAGAGAGACACTCAGAAACACATCTCTGACACCGCCTTCCTCAGGCAACATGAAATCAGTCTCTCTGGCACCTCTATCACGTACCCACGGATCACCCTGAAGTATCAGCACAAGTGTGTCACAGCAGCAGCAAATCCATCAGTTCTGCCCATGTCATGGCCAAGCTCCAGCCACTTCAGCTCGCTATGGCTGTTGGCTTTGACACTTTCTCAGTGCCCTTTTTCACCACTCTTTCTAGGATTTGAAGATGTTTCCCATTACTCTGAACATGTCTTTCAATATGACAAAAGCACCCAGATACAGGGACAGATTTCATAACACTGCTGTTGTTTGCAGCTTTTGTTTCCAATTTGAGACACTCAAAGCCTCATTCTCACAGAGTGCTGGCTATGTGCATGGCTCTACACTACACTGAGTGTAAACTGTAGCTTTATTTCCTTTGCTATACCTGGCACCTTTTACAGATGCCGCTGACTTTCAGTGTCTGACAGTCCTGTTTTCAGCAGGTGACAGCTTGTGCTGCACCAGTGGTGCTCCACCAAACCACAACCAGGCCAGAAATTCATCCTGTAACCTCCTTAGTAGATCGTTTACTGGGCTGATATTCGTTCCCTTCACTCCACTGAATTGCAGATTGTTGAAATTAGTGGCAATATTCACTCACTGCAAACTGCTTAAATTTATGCCACAAACCTCTGGATCACTGTCAGAGGTAATATGACTATTGGAAGTAGATGTGACAGGACTCATCTCAGACTATGCTGATCTTCTGGTAGGACAGTGCTGTGAACTCACAGCACGTTCAGTTTAGTGTGTCACTTTTTGTAGTACATCAGTTTGAACACCCCTTTTCTTTCTTGGTCTCCTTTCCTATAGAGTTATGGATTTCTGTGTGTTTCATGTGTTTCATTTTAGGCTTGATAACTCCCTTTACTTGTCACATGCCGATTTTCACCATTTAATGTTTTTTCAGGTTACTTTGGCCCTATGCCTCAGCCATAAATACAGTGAGGATCGCAGAGATCTAATCCTTCTGCCTAACCAGTTCAGTCCCAGATCGGTACCAGATCTGTCATAAACTCCAGATTCCAATTTCTGTGCTTTGTCTTTGCCCTCCTGGGCTACAGGTTAAAAAAAAAAAAAAAAAAAAAAAAAAAAAAAAAAAAAAAAAACGGAAAAAAAAACCAAAACAAAACAAAAACAAACAACCAGTGAAAACCTCAAGTGCTTGAGGAAAAGCTGTTACCAAAATCAGGTCACCTTCTGCCACACTCCTGTTTGCTGGCACTTGTACCTTGAAATGTGGGGGGCTCTTTTCCCCCAAACAGCCTGTATAAAAATGTTTCGCTCTAGCGGGACTTTTAGTTGTTTTGGTTTTGTACTTAGCATGATTTCTTGTTCCCTGGGTTGTTTCTTTTCCACTCCTGAACCCGCACGTTGTTCAGGACTCGCTCAGAGCCGAGGTGTTTGAGGGCCATTCGTTTTGAACCATTTCATCTCAAAGATCAGTTCCCTGTGACTCTGACCCTTTTGGGCATCAACATATGCTACAGAGGGCAGTAGTTTAGACACAAATGGATGGAAAAACTCACCAAAGGCAGAACAGTAAACACAGATTAATATTAGGAGGGGGGAATGGAAAAATCCTAGTGTTCAACAACAGAATTGTAATCTATCGAGACAATCAGCAGAACAATGAGCTTCTTTCCCAGCACAGGGAGAGGCAAAGTGGAGAGGGAGAGCCTTGGTGTGCCAGAGATAAGAAAATCATATCTGTTGTACTCTCCTGATGGTGCTGGCCACCAGCCCTTAACGATCCCTAGCAAAGTTAGGTGTACATGTCACAAAACCAGTGTCCATGCTTTACCAGCTGGAGCAATGGGCACCAAAGTTCAAAATGAGACCATTTTATCCTGAAACATCAACACTAAATTGTTCATGTCCAGTCATTAAAAGGATTTCAGCCTAAAGAGATGGAGTTTAAAGATTTAAGAAATGGTCAGTATCACACAATAGGGTCGCTGGAGTCTGGTCCTGGACACAAAGGCCTGGTTGTAGCTATGCCCATGCATGAATTTGCCATGAAGGGAGGGGAAGTTTTGCCCCCTCCCTCAGGCTCACCACTTGCTGTGAACCAAAGGTGGAGGCAGGGAAAGGGAAGCTGCAGGGTAGGAGTCAAAGGGGGCCCAGTGAATGACACGTCTGCAGCACCCACGTCACACTGCCTGAAGGGAGAGCATCCCACAGACAGAGGGCTCAGGGGCACACGACAAAGCTGACAAACCTGCCAGCATGGCGTTGCTCACAGGAATGAAAGGGACTCTGGGGTTTGAGAAAAGGTTAAAAAACCATCAGACTAAGGGCTGAGTTGGAAGGGATGCAGAGAGGGAGAGTAGAGCAGTAAAAGCAAACAAGGACGCCAGATGATATCTAATTTATAGCAGTCAGACAGCACCACTCCCACCCCTTTAGCAGCTGGAGCATCGGTCAGCTGAACTCTAATGGAGTCAATTTGCTGTTGGAAATAATGACTAAATTACTCCCATTTGACCACTGAAGAGGCTGAAGTCTAAGTAGATGAACATCAGGAGGTAACTGTTAGGAGCAGGCTGATGTGTTGTGAGGGTTTCTTTGCCTGCAAAGGGAACCCCCAACACCCTTCAGGAACACCAAACTTTTCTTACTGCAGAGCCCTTCCACCAAGTTAAACAAGTTTCTAGCTCACTTCCTGACAAGCCCCAAGGAAAGACATCTTGGCCAAAATGGCAGCTGAAAAATTAAAGTGCTTATTTGAGGAATAAACAAGGGACAAGTCTTGCAGCAGCAGCACTTCCAACCCTGCTCTATCCACCCTCTGTTGATGGTGCAGGGAGAGGATCAGTCATTAAAGAGAAGTGAGAAAGGGCTGGTTATTTACCATTTCTGCACAGACAATGGCAGTCACACTCTTTGCTCTCACCCTGGTACCTGAAGCTGCTGAGGGTACAGAAGTTCCTGAGGAGTTTCTGGATAAGCAGCACAACACCCCTGCAAGGAGATATGTGTCTGAAGATGTGTCTGAGACAGCACTGCTGGAAGGTCTGAACAGCATGCAAGAGCCAACTTCTTTCATGAGAGATTCCTACAAAATCCTGGTCCAGATGGATACAATTCAGCTGTTTCACCTGGCAGCCTCTGCCCGTTGCAGAAGGGTGAAGGCAGGATCCCAAAATGGAAACTAATGAAAAGTGCAGATGAATTCCCAAGTGCTCTAAAATAAGCAGGAGTTTTGCCAAGAGGCAGATCCAGAAAAGCACTTAAGCACCAAAGCCCTCAGTATTTCTTGTGCAGGCTCTGACAGCAGGTGGGAGACATCTCTCTGCTAAGACCCTTGGCACTCCCAGGGGCCGACTTGCCTCAGGCCCCCCAGCCTGCTCTAACCAAATGCTGAATTGCAACAGAGGCCAGGCTCCTCTTACTTAGATACTGCAATATTTGGCTTTTAGAAGCTCTTTCTTCTTTTTTTTTATTTTAGGGGTCTTCTTTTGATCTTTTCCTAAGAGCCAGCAAAATGTTTATCTCCTCATCCTATACATGCAATTATACTGTTACTGTTCCCAGGATAAGACTAAAAGTAAGGCCTTGGCTATACAAGCCTTGTGTGACAAGCCCTGGGGAGCCCTGTCAAAGGGGAAATGAGACTGAAGGAGATGGTTGCCCATCCCACACACTCCTCCCCACCTCGCTTCAGTACCAGCTGATGATTCATATGCTGCCTGTCACTCAACTGTAAAGATGTTGCAACACTCCATCAGCATCACCCAGCCCTGATCCACACAGACATCCCTCAGACAGGCAAACTTCAGAGTTAAAAGCAGCAGCAGTAGCAAGGGAGGAAGCCAAGAAGTTCCACAGTGAGTCTGCATCAACTGAGGATGTCTGAATATACTCCCGTGGTTGTACAGCAGTTCAATAGCAGGTCCCGGTCTGTGAATTCACTTGTCTCTCTTGTTCCTGTCACCTCTTCCACTCCATCTTCCCCATGCAGCTGTCTGAGTGAAGGAACCCTGCAACCCCTGTCAGTGACAAACTTTGGTTCTTTGTCATTTCAAGAGCAAGTGTTCATTTTATTTCTTATAGGAGCTCAGTAGCTCTAGGCCTTCCTAGTGATTTGACAGGTTTGAACTATTTTTAAAGGAGTCAAAAGAGAGTTCCAGCCATTTCCCGCTCCTGAAGATGATGAGGAGTAAATCCTCACACCTTGCAACAGGCAGGCATGAGCCAGTGAGGGCTGTACACACAGAAATGGCACTTGTACAGATTGCATTTACTGGGTGCCTATCAGCTCCTTGGACCCACTCCTTCAAATTAACAAAGCTTGGCCTTGAGAAGGAAGGGGATCTCAGCCTATTACATGCTCTTAATGCAGTTGCATTTTCCAAGCACACTTTGCTGCCAGCTGAAATGCTCCCTCCCAGCTCCAAGCCTCCTGGTCAGCCAGCACGAGCCAGGACCAGAGCACCAGCAGGACACGGAGATCTCACCCACAGCGCAGCCCTGCAGCTCGGCAGAGATGCCCTGAGCACTGGGAGAGCACTGGGATTGCAGCATCACCGCTGGCTCAGTCTCAGCCCCAGCACCAAGGGACACCACTGCTCGGAGGGGGCTTCTCAGCCCCAGCATTCAGATCTCCTGCTGTCATCTTTTGGCATGGGCCTGTTGTGTGAGTCATGCCTTTAAACAGATTAGGGATACAGATAAGGTGCTCTGCACATTATTCATGGCAGAGATGCAGGTAGTGGATGAGCAGAGCAGTTTGGTCATCTTCTTAACTGGAATGATCTTTCCCTGCTCATGACCCTGCACTGCAGCATTAGTATGCATGTCCTGATGACTCTCCGGGTGAGTCACCAAGTGTAATACATCACAGTGCAACCAAAGGTTTAATAAACAGGGCTCTGTTTTTTTTCACTTGATCTCTATTTCCATAATAAAAGCTTTCTGTTATTATCTGTGCACGTACTTGTCAAATCAGAATGTTCACAGGGATATTCTTAATTCCCAATCACTCCATAACTTACAAGGAATGCAGAGCAGACACAAAAGCCAGGACACCTGGGGTCCTGTGTCTTGGAGCACAAGCACAGCAATGCAACTCTGAGTGATTGTATTGCATATCTGCCCTGGAAACATTTTCCAGCCTGCTTCGGACTTATCCCTGCTGAGATTAAACCCTCCCAGCAGTGGGCAGCTCTGTACCTGCACTGCACCAGGGTCAGAGGTACTTGCCACCTATTTTTCCAGCAAGGGTAATTGGCATTCCTCAAGCTCATCTGTCAGGTCAGACACAAGGAAGGAGGAACAGCATCTTCTCAAAGAGAAAAAAACTCCAGCTAAGCTCTGTAGGAAAGGTCCCCAGAAGACATCTGCTTGTACTACCCAAGGGATGTGTCACCTCTCTCACTGAGCAGTAACCACAGCTCCCCAGACTTCACACCCCACTGCTGATCTAGGTGCTGTGACATTGCTTCCAGCTGGAGTCCAGTGTAACAGCCCTTAAAACAGTGACTTTCTGCAGTCTCTTCATGTCCCCAGCTGTTCATTCAGTGTGGCCTGGCTCACCTTGGCATGGAGACAGACAAAAATCAATCCTTGATTTATCTTTTGGTGACATGCCTGACATATTTCTCTTCAAGACTTCTATCATATTTGTTTACCTCCAATGAACTAATGTTTTCCAGATTTTCTAATCAATATTAGCTTTAAAAAGGTGCTGAGCAAGATTATTCAAAAATGATCCAAATTAATCAACGAAGACAGCTAGACTACAAAATTATTACTGTCATTGTATTGGAGAGACAGTGGAGGATGTTGGGCCAGGATGATGTTTTGGGAGTTTGCTCTGTGACTGTGAAGCAAAAGTCCTCAGGGCTGGGCTTCATTTATCTCCATAAATTCCTGTTGCTCACAATCTTGGCACAGATATGGTAGACAGTGAAGATCCAGAAGAAAAGATTCATAGTTAGAGCTGATTTGAAAATTGGTTTCAGGAAGTGCTGGAAGAATAAGGAGATAAAATGTCTGGAGCTGATGCTGGGCTCTGTTCTGGAAACCCAGGGAGAGAGCAGAAATGAGGAAGAGAAGAAATGGGGACAGTAGGACATGGACAATTCAGGGTGAAACCCAGTCCAGACAGGGTCAGAGGGTCCAGGACAGGGGCAGGTTCCAAAGGACATCTCCACCTGGTCCTTCAAATTAGACAATTAGATTAATTACCTCCTGGCAACAACTGTGACAGGAGGCTGCAGCTGTGCCCTTAGAGCCTTGGCAGCCTGGTCCTGTCCCTTCTTTATCCTTAGGAGAGGTGCAGGGTGTCCTTCAGGGAACAGCATGATGGCATGAGGACAGTGGGGTCCTGACACTGCCACCATGCTGGAAAATTCCAGAGCTCCTGCAGTTCCCACAGTCACTGCAGAGCACAGGGTTTCTGCACTGCCAGAGGGTGTAATTCCATGTGTCCACTCAAAGGGAGCAGGGTACAGGGGTACATTCCAAAACCACTTTGTTACCTTTGAGGACTAAAAGCTTTTGCACTCTTTTCAAGGAGAGTTTTTTTCACAGGGTGAAAGACCCCAAGGACAGGAGGAGGTGAAGACTGGCAAAGGCTGCTCTAACCCATGAAGCTGAAATGCAGGGATCCACAGATAAGGCTCAGAGCGTGCTCTGACATCCTGGCACCATGTGGAGCCTGTGCTGCTGCCGGCTGCCGAGCAGGCTGCCATGCTCAGTTTCTGTGCCAGCTCTCTCCATGCCCCCTTCTAGCCTCTGCCCCCAGCCCTACTCGTTCTGCCATAATCCCACACATGAGCCTGACTTTGAAACTCTGCCTTTGAACTGAGTTCTTTTTCCTCTCCGCAGTCAAAATTGCAGCAGCTTAACCTCCAAAGGGTGTATATCTCAAAGAAGCACAGAGGCACTGCTCTGCTAAAACCCAGCGTGACTCACCCCCAGCATCCCTGACACACTGCACAGGAGGACACATCCCTCGGATGTCTCGCTCTGGGTGTCACAGCCATTTCCTTCTGTCTCCATCAAGCAGAGGCAAGTTCTCTCCCTGTGACTCAGTAAGGATTTTGTTAAATTATGTTTTCTGCCCAAGGGGATTGGTTTTGCGCCTGGACTTAAAAATTACCACCACCAGAGGTAGGACGCCTGGTGATCTGACCCAAAGCTCCCTCCAGCTGCTCTGGATGTACACTTCCATCCCCCTTGCAAAAGATGAGCAGCAATGATACCACAACCTGTTTGGATGGTGAAGGCCTCTGGTAACAGCATATAATCCTTTCAGATATCCTAAATCTGGGGAGCTAAAACTGCATGAGAGAGTGAGCATTTCAGGCTCAGGCTTCAGTCTCCAGCAAATCCTGAAACAAGTTCTGGTAAGTCTAGGCTTTGGGAAGCAATTCAAGAATGAGCTGCCCTGGTAGGCACAGGCAGGGAGAGACTGTGTAGATCAGGACTCGGATTCAGAGCCAGGGGAACTATAGGGACTGCCTGTAGGGAACAGCCCCTGGAGCAAACGGTTCCCGGAACAACACTGGGATTTACATTCGAAGAGAAATAGCTGATTGCCTCTGAGGGCCTTTTTCACATTCATGGAGAGCTGGCAATCAAGAGATTGAGAGCAAACAATGGCACTGGTTTGTTGGACAGTGCAGATAAAACCTCTGGGTGTAGGGTTAGTTGTGAAAAAGGCTGTTGCTTCTTAGTAAGAAAGGGAGTGGAGGGCTTGGCTTCTCCTTTGGGAAGACATATATAAAAGGGTGAAAATAGACCTTGACAATCCCCCTGCCTTGGTCAAGGTCCTGCCCTGACCAGGCTGATCCACAAGAAAAAGCAATATCTGGATTTCCTTCTGCTGTACCAATGGGAAAGTCTTTCACCTTTTTTGGATCCAGCTTGGGCATCTGCACAAGGCACTGTGACACACTGACAAGACATTCCCAAAGAGCCTTTGTACGTCCCTACTAATTACCTATATTTTTAATTGCAGTAGGGAAATTTTGAAAGCCACACAAAGAGAAAAATCTAAAAGCAGATTAGTTAGGTGAAATAAAAATGCCCTGAAAGTATACATTCAGGTAGCAATAAAAAGACTTTTTAAACGTTGCTTAGAGGCATACAATAAAAGTATATTTTCAGTGCCTGGCTGCCACAAATAACTGTACTACAATTAGAAGTGTGTATTATAAAATTGTGTGGGCGTGGTAATTATCACCCTTTGCAGCAGAATATATTTATACAGATCCTAAATTACAGCAGAAGGAAACATCATTTGAGAAGGTTTAAAAAAAACATGTTGGAGGGAGGATTAAATTTTCCATTTTATTTTTGGGAGGTATTCTATGAAAAAGTAGGATGCATCATACGTTGTGCTGGGCTAGAAATGGGTAACTATGTGGTCAGAGTAGGGTCCGGGGGAGGCAGCCTATGTAGGTCTCTATTCATCATAGGATGTGTGTTTGTGTGTGTGTGTGTGTGTGTGTGCACCAGGCAGGACCATTACAGAGCTGCTCTACATACTGCACACTTCCTAAAATTCTCCTTGCAGCAAACTGTGCCCGATGTAGCAATCCAGAGCCCACTTGGGATGCGCAGCTATGCAATGCAGCTCATACCTGCACTCCTCAGATGAGAATCAAGCCTGGTCTGTGCAGCACCATCTCAGCTTCTGGTAGGACTGCAACTGCAAATGCTTCTTCAGCACACGGAAAAGTCACGGGTACAGCTGTGGAAAGCACCTGGATCCAACACCCACAGGCTATTTTCTCCAAGAACCTTCCTTGTTTCCTAGTCTCTTCAGTTCTCACCTTGCATTTGGTTTCCAAATGCAAAAAGTCTTCGATCCCATAATCTACTCACTGTATAGCCTGAGATTGTTTTTTTATGCTGTAGTTCATACAACAGACACAGATGAATCTGCCACAGCTTCCACCTTTGCCTCTACTGTGATTTTTGGGAGATTTTCTTTATCCCAAAAGTGTTTCTATTATATGTGGATCCATTACATTTATCTCTTATGTAAGACTGCTTAAGCACTTTCTTGCAACGTCTTAGCATCTGCCTAAAGCCACTACAGCTCATTGCAATGAGATGGAGCTTGACTGGGAGCTTTTTATTATTTGGAATCCAATATTCCCAGCTTGCATATTATATTTGCAGAAGCCTTGTGAAGCTTTATAAAAATTCTGTCGCATATATTCTATTTTGATAGGGCTATTTTCATTGTGTTTCCAAGTCTATTACTTAAAAATTGTCTAGCTCAGTCTCCCAAATACCATTTTCAGGCAATTTCTTCTCCTAATTTGATGAGCATCTAGTCTCTCTGTCTCTCACTTTTTACATAGCTCTGTTAAAATTTTCTAAGAGGTCAACTTAGAGGGCAGAACATGTTCTTTATAACTGGTGTATTCTGGGTTTTCTTGGCTGTTTAAATGAAATCAATATATTATCCTTCAGTGATGTTGTATTGACTCTCCATCTGTTGAAGGCTGCAGTCTTATTTGGTCACAGTATTGTTTGTGTGAGCCGGGGGCCAGAGGTCAGCAAGGTCATGACTTCAGGACAATGGCACCACCTTGGTGTGCCTCATTTCCTCCCTTGCTCATCAGCCTTCCCAAAGGCCTGGCAGGGCTGGGCTGATGAAACAGAGTTGTCTGCAAATTCAGGATGGAGCAAGATGGATCGTTGACTGCTCTTTGTGCTCATACCACACAGCAGGATGGAATTTTTTTAGGGCATCCTTGAACTAATTCAGAAAGCTACCACTCTCTGCTGCTACCAGTGCTCCCTCCAGGAGCACTTTTAGATGATACCCACAACATTGCACCATAGCAAAAAAATCAAGACCAGTGCACATCTGTGACAGCCCCACCACCAGCAGAAGCCAGTGCTGCAGTCTGGGAGGCCAGGAGGAGGTTTGCACAGCATGCAGGGGTGCTCATGCTTTCCTCTGTCCTCAGGCCCTGGGTGACACTTGGGGCAGGCCTGGCTGATGAGCTTTCAGGTCAGGGCTGCAGGTACCACCTAGAACAGTAAATCAGTGTTCACAACCACACTTCTAACCAGCAATTTGTCAAGACAGCTTTTCCAGCTTGCATGCGATAGATTTTCCTACCTTAGATAAACATCTGGTTTCTTACAGTGACACTGATCAGGCTACCAGGGGTCAGATCAACACTGTCCACATGGCTCTGGTCAGATCCAGCAAGTTTATGGACTTTTTTTTTGGTGAGACATGTATTGGAAGAATCAGTAGTGCTGGAAAAGAGTGTGAATGTTAAAGACACAAGGAAAGAAAAGAAACCAAACAACATCATCAGCCCATTCAGTTTGCACAAGAACAGCTGTAACAAAGTATTGGACTACAAACTGGTGCTGCAGCTTCCAACTCTATCAGAAAATTTGCAGCTGTTGATGATACTTGAAGGCTTTAGAATTAACAAACAGATTAATATCCCAACATGAAAACTCCAGCAACTCCTAACATCAGTGGAAAGGGCCAACCCTAGAATCAGGTTTTTGAGTTTGCTCAGCAGCCATAGCACACCCTTCTACAGCAAAGCATAGAGAACCAGTAGACTGGCAGAAACAAATAAACAAAATTTCAAGTGGAAACTGTTGACTGTACTACCACTCATTAGAATGTTATTGTAAATTAGGAGGTTTTTTCCCCTTAAAAACATTTTAGAAAAAGAGCATTTTGGCCAAAAATAGGAACTGTAGATCCTGATAGTAAATTTAGTTCCCTTTTTTCCTATTCATTTGTCCACAATGCCAGATCCTCAAATGTGTTGTGTTTCCCATAGAGCATCAAAGCTCTGGCAGAGGATATGTGGGAAGATTGAAGTGCTGTTGAAAAGAAGGAGGCACATCTGAGAAGCACAGAAGAATGGAGACTCAAGGGATGCCTAAAACTCAAGCAGAGAACCACTACCCTAGTTTGGTTCTTTGGCTGAACAGTTTAATAAACCCCACAATTTCCTACAACAGGGTAGGAGAACCACATCCCACAGGCTACTCCCTTCTAGACACCTTCAGCCCTGCCAGTTTGCAGCCTGCTCCATACAGTCCCAAAAGGCTCATCATTGCTCTTTCAAGGGTTTAAGGTCAGAAGCCCACCCAGTCTGCCCCACTGACTACTGCAAAACAAAAAGCCACACCACTACTGGCCAGGTTTAGCCTACAACTATTTTTTTGAGCTAGCTTCTTCCTGACATGGACCATAAGTGTCAGAGCATCCATTCCAACCACAGAGATGGAGCAGCACAGCACACATCACCCTGCTTAGAGAGTCGTTTGGGAATCATAGAATTATTTAGGCTGGAAAACACCTTCAGCATCATCAAGTCCAACTATTATGAAGGTGAGTACATCCCTGCAGAGCAAAGCAGACTATTGTCGTGCTCACCATGCCAGAGCCCTCCTGGGGATGAGCCCCCAATCCCCTGCTCCACATCGTGTTTAGGGGCAGTGTAGTTGGGTCCCTACCTCTAGGTTTCCTGAGTTATTTCAAGGCCAGTGAAGATGGGTTTTTTTGCAATATAATGCAGATTTACAAGATGTTCTTCTGGAATTTATTTACCCTTTTCAGTGAAGGTGTTTTCCTTTGTGATGTAACACAGATTTATAAGATATTCTTCTGGAATATATTTACTTGTTTCACCCAGGAAAAAAATATCTGCAGTATTAGTAATATGCTCTACAAACAACTATGTTAAAAAAAAAAAAAACCAAAAAAACCAAACAAACAACTTGAAAAGGTGTAGAAGTTTTATCTCAGAAGTTTTCCCTTTTCTGCTTGAACTTGAGGCTGTGATGAAAGGCAGAAATTTTCCATTTTTAACTGAAAAAAGAACAACCACTTCAGAAGAGAACAAGAGCAGTCAGCCAAAACCCTTGAGATTTTTCATTGAGAATTTCAGCACTCTCTTTTTGGGGGTTCATTGTTTCTATGTTGATGAAAAATCTGTGCAAGAACACTTTCCCCAGTGGGTTTTGAAAATTAAAATTAGAAGTTCCTCCTTCTTTTATTGCCTTTTTTTTTTTTTCTCCTATGAGCCCTTCTCACCCAGGTTTACTATTTTTATATTGAGTCCCAGCTGGTAACTAAGCCTTGGCTTAGTATTCTTACTGCAATGATGAGGCATTTCCATTTCTGATTTCTAGCATATGTTGCATTTAATATAACACTGCCCTTGTGCACCAGTTACCCTGAAATAATGGCTGTGCCAGCAACAGAACAGTGGTATAGTCCCTCGAGAACAACCAGGGTATGAAACCTGTGCCAATATGCAGATGTCACACAGTAAATAGAACAATGATAAATCCTTGAACCATGCAGAGAGGTATTTTTTTAATGTAACACAGAAATACATTTGATACTGCATTGAAAGGGGTTTTTTTTAGCTTTCTCTTAAATGAAAAAAATAGCTGTGAAAGACCCAAGAGATAATGATGAAAACCTGAACAATTAATTCTGGAGATGAGGCATCCACAGACTGAGCTGATTATTTTTTCTTTCTTAGGTCTGTAGCCTGGACTAGATTGCAAAGACCATGATCTTGTGCAGGATTTATGGGACTTTATCCTTTTCAAAAAGGAAGAGACACTATACTGCAAGATCTGCTTTTTTTCAAGGTGTTTTATAACTTCTGCTTCAGGAAACCAGAGCAGAACATCTGAAAACACAAAAAAAGCAATGGATTTGAAACCACTACTGGACACAATTAGCAATAATTATTAGCTGATGGCTGATACTTTGCATGATGTCCTGAGCAGTGTCACAGGAGATTTTTTAATGGGTGGGTTCTGTGCAAATCAGGCCTCATGACCCAGATCCCTTTTTGCTTTATTCTAGGGAAGATGTAGCTGAGCAAACAGCTTCAGGGCCAGAAAGTGAAGTTTTCAGCTGCAGCTGAAGCAGTGCATCTCCTTGCCCTGGGACCCAGCCAGGCAGCCTTTGGGAAGGTGCAAACTGGAACACTTCCAGTCTCCTGGGTGGTTTGGCTAAACCTGCACATCAGATCCAGCAAGTGAAACCCACCTCAAACCCCTGGATGTTGTAGAAGCTTCTGAGAACCAGTCTTATCTCCCATCCACACGGTGCAGCAGAACCAGGGTTTGGGAGCACTTGCAGGAGGTGCTACTTTCCCTGCTGCAGGAGTAATTGTTTCCAACTAAGTCAGAAGTCAAAAAGAAAGTCTATCCAGGAGATAAACAGTGCATTACATAAGACTTCATATAAAGTGAATTGTCATCAGATTTATTGCAGTTAGAAAAAGGCTCTTCTGTCTGTTGGCATAAAATGTGTACCAGGTTTTAAGAGACCAGTGAGAATGAAGCAAGAGTATATTTGGAATTCCTTCTCCTAGGGCTTTCTGTGAAGGGACCTGTCAAATTTCTGGAGCAGAAACATTTCAAAATATTTTTTGAAAGTCATAAAATGGTATAAGCTATAAATCTGAAGCAGCAGGTCTTGATCAATTTTGCTTGTATGTGCAGTATTAAAACAAAACAATAAAATCAGATTGAATATCCCACAGTGAATTCTGATCATTCACTGTTTGTTTTTCTCTCTAAGCTGGAGAAAAAGCTAAAATATCAACGTTCTTTTCAGAATTTAAGTTCAAAGATTATTTAAACCATGAAAGATCTCATTTTAACATTGTTAGAAACAGCTTGCTTCCAGGCTATTTGGCATAACTGCTTCAGCTTATGGTCCTTTATGCCTACTGTAAAAGTGAGTGTTTGTGAGTTCATTGCTCTTATCCTTTTTGTGGGCTGGGCTTCATACCAAGTATACATCTCCTATGATGCCTCTATAGGAACAAAACCCAGTCAAAGCAGAAAGAACAGTAAAGGAGCCAAGTCTTTCCAGTGGGCAATGATTTTAGGATGCAGACAGACCAAATCTGACAATGTTCAAAATAAGAAGCTTCAGTTCAGTTTAACAAAATAATATTTTCATTTAGATCAAAAAATACAATTTTTCTCCTCATGGAAATTGTTTAATATGAATAAATGTCTCCTTACACTAATTTTTTCAGAAATCGTGGGTCCAACCAAAACCAAAGTGCACAAATGTTTACTTTTGCTTATGGACAGGAATATTGCATTTACTCTAAAAACCATTTAAAAACCCACCACTGTGCAAACTGATCATCCCAATTCTTTGTCATTTAAGCTGATACTTTCCCATAAATCACGAAAAAGTCTCAACAGACAGGAAAGACAACGACTCTTGATTGGAAGGACAAGGAGGCCAGTCAGTAAACTCAGATCCCAATTAGCACCAGCTGTAAGCCAAGCAAACTCCCCAATTTAATGGTTCACAGGAGAATACATCCATACAGTAAAAGTTACCAACCAAATAAATTCCATTGCCTTCCCCCAGACACTCCTACTCCCACAGGTCCTTCAGACAAAAGTGTATTTCCCTCCTGAGCTGTTAAAAATATTTTTAGTGCTCTTCAAATAAGGAAGGCAGAAAAGGAAATAAAAAAACAATAGAATTTGACACAAAAGCACTCTTCTCATTAGGGCTTTTTAAATAGCATTAGAGCTCATTGAATTTCATACACTAATAACATTCCTACTCAATCCAAGGCAAACCAGTCAAATCTAAATCTATCAGATTTTACAAGCAAAGGAATATTGCCAAGTTCTAATATTTCTCCTGCATTCAATGTCAGCAATGGGGTATGGAGTCTCTTCCAAACTCTAATTTTCCTTTTTTTAAAAAATCCCTTTTAAATCTACTACTCCACAGTGGTTAAAAAAAAATTAAAAAAAAAAAAAAAACAAACACAAAACTGGAGTTAAAAAGGAAGTTAAATATTAAGAGCAACGTCTATACAGGATTCTCAGATAAACAGTGTTTTGGGAGTGAAGCTGGCTTTAGCACAGCAATCAGCCAGGATTTGAGATTAAAAAGTAGCTAAGACCCTTCCAGACAAAGCCTTTGGGCAGATAAAGCTGACTGTGACAATAATAAAGCCCCCAAAGACACAGAGGCATGTCTGAAACCTTGGCCAGTCAACGCCAAGCTGCCTCTTCAAATGGGAAAAAGCAGCCAGGGAGCCTCATGCCACTGAAATCAGTGAGACCAGTCAGGGCTTGAAGCCTAACACGAGATTCTGGTCCCTCCAGTGCTGCTGGGTTGGGTCCCTCCTGCACAAGCACTTGAGGCTCACACAGCTCACTGCAGAGACCTGCAGACCCAACCATCTCCAAACAGCCCTGCTAGAAGTGCCAGCCACTTGCAAAACCTTGGTAGGAGCTGCACGAGGTGCTGTGGCTGCATGAGCAGCTGCCTGGTGAGTGTGTGTGTGTGTGTGTGTGTGTAATACATTTTCATTGAATGGTTGCCGAATAGAAGTGATAAGGAGGAATAAAGTGTGTAGTTAGAGCTCATTTTGTATGGTATGGGATGTCTTGGGGGTTTTATAGGTTTAATATATTCTCAGCTCATGCTGGATCTCAGCACAGACATCCAGATGAGAATATCTACTTGAGATGCAGGTTGCACTACAACTCATTTATAATGAATATAACAACTTCTGAAGTGGATTTAGAAGTCATTGAGTTATAGATTATTTGGGTAAACGGGGCACAAGCACTGCAGCAAGAAACCCATTTAAATATTAAGGAAAGCTATAAACTGAGAAAAGAACCGATGACAGGGTAATATCATGTCAGAACATGCCCTCCAGAGAGGGACCTCTACTATGTATTGATCTGGAAGAGCTCCAGAAATCATTCTGAAAACCCATAAAGCTCAGCTGCAAATGCAGAAAGGTGAGCTGCAAAGGCCAGCAGGGAGATGGGATACATGAGCTGGACCAAACCCTGACAGCCTTATCTCACGAGCAGTTTCTCTCCCCTGGTCTGTAGCACACCCCTCAATCGAGTGTTAATCAGTGAGTAGGAGTGGAAGAGTCACTCCCTTGGACTGAAAAGCCATTTCTAAGAGGATTTTCACCCTCTGTGTCTCAATTCTGTTACTGTCCGCTGTCACCTTCCTTGGTCTAAATGAGCAGAGCACATTTTTAGAGGGGTAAGAAGATGCTTTGTAGACATCTCACACACAAGGGTTCCACTGGTGTGGAATAAGAACCACAGGATAAACCCTCTGCTGCAAATGTTATGTCCAAGGCAAATCCTGGGCTATAAACTGCCAACTGGACCAAGCACCGTCTTATACCTGCTACAGACATTTGGGATGTAATAAAGATAAGGGGAAAGCATTCCTGACTTCCATCTTATACCAGAGGCAGGAGTAATGAGACTGCCCAACACTGCACGGTGCTGAGAGCTTTTGGAGAGATACTGAGAACACTGAGTGTGTTGAAATTTTACAACTTGTGGCTGCTCCAAAGCCACACAGCACAGCAGAGTCAGACACGCACAGCCAGAAAAGCATGAAGGGTTTCATGCGCAGCAGTTGAGACATGTAACCTGAATAGGGCCACTGCCAGCAGTCACCATGGCTTGCTGCAGCACTCACCAAATCAAGATGTACCCATCCAGGGGAGGGCTGCAGAACCAGGCTCTGGCAGAGGAATGAATAGCAAAACACAACAACCAGGGAAGGAAAAATTGAAGATAACAACTGGTCATCTAGTATTTCTACCAGAGGTTCTTTCAAAATGTGCCCATAACATAAGAAACAAACAGGCTTTTTAGAACTGCCTGGTACCCTGCTTAGTTCAGAGGCATTTCATTAAAGTTTCAGAGCCCTTCTTGAACGCAGCGTTGTTCCTCCCTGCTGCACCATACACATTGCACAGCCAGGTGAGGATGTGTGATTCAGCAGGAAGAGCTCAGCAAGAGAGGTGAGCACCAGCCAATTCAAGGACGTGTAGCTCCTGAAAAACAAGAGGTTCCTGTTTCTCATGCAATTTGCAACACAAAAAGCACGGTTACAGTCATTTTTTTTGAGTTTGTCCTCTTCCCTCCCTCCTGCCCTTGTTTAGAGAATGCTCTCCCATTTTTTGCGGCATCAGGGAAAACACTGCATCCGGCTGATGGGCCAGAAGCACCCGGCACCGCTCACATGAGACCGGCAATTGCCTTTAGCATGAAAACTGAAGCATGCTCCATGGGTGATGGAGAACTCTATCCACTTTAAAAAATGTAGAGGGGCAAAATTCAGGGTGAAGTGCAGGAGACTGTGAAGGTGTGAACTGTTGTTCAGTGAGCACAAAGAGAAACACGGGCCCAGTGGGACGGGGACTGGGGAGAACGGATGAACTCAGTCTCAGGGTTCCACCTAGTCTTATCCAATTTATAGCACGACATTATAACTGGTAATAATAATCTAATGGGAGGGCATAGCTGGCACTTCTGAAACCCTTGGATCTGAAGGGTCATTTTATCATCGAGACAATCTTTTAAAAGCCCCGCTGGCGTGAAGCATTAATGGGAGGTGATCAGGGCTTTTAATCTAAAGCCTTTCCTCCACGGCAGACTGCGGTGGCACATCACACACCTGAGGACTGGGATGCCTCACTGAGCACACACAGCGCGGTCCTGGCCCCGAATCCGATTGCCCAGAGGTGCAGGAAGGAGCTGCACAGTGCAGCCCTCCTTGCGGGCTGCCAGCCGCGCTGCTGGCCCGCAGAGCAGCCCAATTCCTGTGCACACAGCTCCATCCAGCAGCCCAATTCCTGTGCACACAGCTCCATCCAGCAGCCCAATTCCTGTGCACACAGCTCCATCCACAGCCATGGATGCTGCTCCACCGCCCGGGCAGGCTGCGCTGAGGCACCGCGCCAAACGGGGTGGCTTTTATTAGGGCCAGACCTCTCCTATAGCAATTAGTGGCAAAGCCTAATAACAGGATTAATTAGGATATTGCCAGAAGAGACTAATTGTCTACTGCAAGGCTGGCTCTTTAACCCGTTTCTTGGCCCAAAGCTTCTCAGTGGCCTGTGTGAGAGACAGGGAGAGCTCTGCAAGACAAATGCAGGCATAGACCTGAAGGGGAGAAGGAAAAACATAGTAAGGGGTTGTGGAGAGACAGAGAGAGGGAAAAGCTCTCCATTCATATGGCTTTCTTATAAAATTTATGGCTAATGTTCCACTGAGCCTTGCCAATTAAAGACAAACCAAGACCAGTAGTTGACAAAACTCTTTCTCTGATAATATTTCATAAGTTCCAGAACTCACAGTTTTCTACAGTGTGTAAATAATAATCTATATATTATTTTAATATTTATTATATTATTTATATATTTATATTCTTTATCACTGAAGAACAACAAAACAGCACCCCTATTTTTGCCTCAGCTGTTACACTAATTCATTTCAGGCCAGAATTAGACACATGTTAAATACAACTAATCTAATGGCTTACATTTCATTCTGTGTTTTACCTTTTACAGCCACTTCAACTGAGGGGACACATTACTGCCTTATTAAAAAAAATATTGCTTTCTGCAGGGCTTTTTGCATGTACAGAAATGGAGATGTTTATACACAAACCAAACTTTTATAGCTGTTCCACTTTATAAAAATCTAGAGAAATCACATTGCACTTTGGAAATGGGAACTACTGGATATTCCTTTTCTCCAGGATTATAAGAATAAGGCATTCAGTTAGAGTTACATCCGAAAAGATGGTCCTTAGTATTTTGCTATTGTCCTGGATTTATGCATTAGAGATGTCCTAAGACAGTAATACAATTCCACATACATCGATCTCAGTCCTGCCTGGGATTGCCTGGGAAAAACACTCCAGTTCCATAGAGTGAAGGTTTTCAGAAACATTCTTCATACTAAGCTGTGGCAAGAGGCCAGCACTTCAAACATTCTTGGTTACAGTGAAATCCCCCAAGACCACAATTTGGAAACATCAAAGCAGAAAGTGCTCCCCAGCATTCTCCAGCTGCTGGTCTGGCACCCAGCAATGAAACCGTAGCTGCTGCAGATTAAAACTGGCATGGTTCCTCTCTCACCCATTCCTTGAAAATAGTTTAAAATCCATTGTTGCTGTTGCTTCAAAGGCCTGGACCTCTGAAAAGCACATCACAACCCACAAAGTGCGAATCAATGCCTTTGAATTTTGGTGACTCTGCCTTGTAGGGTCGTAGGATGCTTAGTCCCACCTGGGATTCATGGCTCAGCAGGAAGATAAGAAGCCAGCCAGGTGAGCTGTCAAGAAGCTATCAGGAGTAGTTTGGATGAGTCTAGCCTTGAGAAAGACCTTCAAGAGAAGTCCAGGCCCCCGGGGAAGTACAATTAGTCACCAACAGCTCGCTCCCATCCCTGGCTCGCCCACACCAAGCGACTGCAGTAAATCCACCAGCGGGAATTGCACGCTATCCGGTTTCCTGGTATTGCGCCACTGCAAAGAGCTCAGGTCACGCTAATTGCTGCTTAATGTTCACTGTCCGCAGCTTTTAGCAGAAGGATTTATCTTACCAGGTGCCTCCAGCTTCCCTGGAGAAACAGCCTGTGCTAGCACCAGTCAGGTGTGACCCGGAGGAAGATCTAATCCAGGACAATGCAGAGAAGGGAAAAAGACAAGGAGAAAACAAGTGGAGACTAGCAGAAACTGATAAGAGCTCGACACGAGAGGGAAAAATCTGGAATAGTCATGAGAAAATTCTTCCAGATGGCTGGGAGTTGCCATTCCCTCCTAAGGGGCATATGATAAAGGAATTGTGTGTAAGAGCAGCACTCACCCTGGCTTTCACTGTGCAGCATCAGCTGTTAAGAGCAATTCTCTTTCAGGCCTGGGAGAGAGAACTTGCCAGTCTCCCTGCCCAAGCCTGACACTAGGAGCTGATTCCTTGGCTCACAGGAAAGCTGCTGAATAAATAGGGAATACCCGCTCCATCACCTGAGCAATGAGGCTTCCCAGCAGGCTGAGCAATTGCTCTCAAGCCTGACACACCAAGCCAATTGCTAACCATCCCTTGCCACAAAAGTTTTGTTAACACTGCACATTTGGGATGCTGGATAATCACATGTTCTCCCTCTCTTTTATTCTCTCTTTTGCTTATCCATGTCAATTTTTCACCGAGTTAAAGTAATTACTCTATTTTCTTTCACCTTTTCCCCCTGCCACCAGTATGGTTTTGCTAAAATGAGTTATTTGTTTATTCCAGTAAAGCTCCCCCCCATTCTGAAGCCACACAAGAAGGAGAAAAGTTTAATTTAGAAAGATTTGAAGTTTCTGAAATTGATGACAGCTGAGAAAAGACTGGCATGTTAAATCATTTCACTTCACAAACACCCTACTCTCATATAGGCTTGACAGATGTAAATACCAGCCAGGTACTACCTACTAGTAATGCTATCTTTACTTAAATTAAGCAAATACATAATATAAAATCCTTTTTGTGTACATTATCCATCTGCAGAAGAGTGGATTTCTAGCTGCTTTTTTACCCCAGTTTTTCATTTATGTCATATACAGTTGTGGGAGGACAGGCTTAACACTTTCTTCAGGTTAAATAACTAAGAGATCATCAAATGCTCCTAAATCATTTCACAAGTTCTGCCAGCGTTCTGTCCTGAATAACATATATTTTTTAATGCAACCATGAATCAAGAATACTGACTAGGTCTGCAGTAACTGCAGTGATGAGATAGCAGGATAAGGGCAATCTATAAGAAAGCCAGTCTTTGCTAAATTACATAGTATAAAAATGACTACCAGACAAAATAAGAAACTGAAGGACTTTATCCATTTAGAAACCAGGCAAAAACCACATTCAATGCCAGATTGAAATTCAAACTGAACAGGAGGTTTCAAACCAATTGCCAGGTCCACCAAGAAGCAACACCTTCTGCTCCACATAGCAGAGTCCTGGTTATATTTATTGGCAGGTGCAGAGAGATCTGCTTCAGGCATGGCACAGAGGTCATGGTGCCGGTTTACTGAAGGTCACTGTGAACACAATATACTCCAGAGACTTCTGTTATCTCAGCTGAAAATTGCAGGGGGTGGAAGGATGGGATGGTGATAGACTTCAAATAAAAAGATCCCCATGTTGGAGATTTTTCACTAAAACAAGATTTTCTGTTAGGAGAATCCCCAGGTGCAGTCTGAAACCCAGCGGCTGCCCCTTGCTCACAAAGTGATTCACTCAAACAAGAGGCTTACAGACCATGGTATTTTCTTGTTCAGTGTGTGAACGCCAAGCAAATAGTCAAAACTGGTTGGTTTAGAGGTGGAAAACTGGATTATTGCAGTGCTCACCTCTTTGTGGATGATGCCTTGCACTGGGAGGAGGGAATGGGAGGTTGTGAATAATGCCTTACACTGGGAGGAGGGAACAGAACCTCTTCTCATTTTTATAATGTCCCAGCAAGTGAACAGTCAAAAATGCAGGGGCAAGGGATTCAACAGTGAAAAAACAGGCAGCACTTTCTGTCTGACACAGGGGATTCCTGCAATTGTCACAGTCCACATGCCAAAGGAGGACATCTCCATACAGAAGGAGAACATCTCAGACATCCACCCTGGGGACCCCAGGACTTGTCAGGGTCTGAGCCCTTCCATGCCAGGCACTGTGAAGCTGACAATAGCATACCCAAAACCAGCCCATAGCCCAAACAACTTGTAGAGTGTTAAAAATACTGTAATTATGTAGCAAGAAGGGGAAAGGCAAAGAAAGGTCAGTATCTTGGGTTTCCTGTCTGGAGTGAGACTGCCCCACCCAGTCACCCCCACACAAAAAGTTTTATCTCCCACCTCTCTCCCTTCTTCAGCCCCATGTGGCAGGTGAAACCAGTTGCCTGTTGAAGGCTGACAAAGAGATCCTTTCCCCATCATATCAGACCATTCAAAGTCCTTGGGAGAGAGAAAACAGATCTCCAGGTCTGCACCCAATTTTCATTCTGATTCTCCCTGTACAATCTCCTCTGGAGAAAACCTTGGGATTTGGCATAGGTAAATGTTTCCTAAAAAGAGACAAGGGCCTCAGATGTGTCCTAGGGATGACAGAAACCTGTGGCACACACAAGTGGGCAGATCCAATTCTCTGTCTTAAGCTCTATCTGCAGTTGTGCCACTTCAATAGAATTGTTCAAACTTCTCCTTCTCAAGGCATACGCTGGTAATGAAAGCTGAGCTCAACTCTTGTAAATTTTATCATTCACTGGTGAAATGTCCCAATGTTTCAGACATCTCCCAAAAATGTTAGGAAGAAAATAAGACAATTGCTCTCTCCACTTTCTTGTTAATTCCAATCAGTCACATGCTTTTCTGAGGTGGCTCAGTTCTACTGCTGGATGGGTAAGAGGACCTCTTGTAAAGGGACAGAAAGATTCTTGATGTGTCCTGAGAACTGCAAGTATTTCCACAATGCCAAGCACAGCCAAAAACCTTGGGGGCAGCCATTAGGAAGACAGCAGGTTTATGCCTACAGCAAGTTGTGGCAGCTCCATCCCAGGAACCTCAGAGATGCCAAGACTGAGCCAATATAAAAATCTGCTCATGAGAAATGTGTCTCAGAGCAGCAGCTCCAGTGCTGTGAGCTCCACAGGGGCAAGTAGGGCAGTGACCAAGTCCAAAACCTGCTACACAACCCATCCAAATGTCCTGCAGGGACAGGTCCTGAGGACATGCAATCTCTGGTGAGTTGCTGAGAGTCTTCTGCCTACATGGCCCCTGGTGAGACCTCCTGGTATTCATCCCTGCCCAGGAGGTGCTTGTATACTGGTAGGGTCAAGACTTGGGCTAGCAGGAGCAGGGGCACACAGTATATAGAAAAATGATAACTGCAGCAAGTAAGAGCAAACGTTAGTGTGCTAGACACAATACATAAATATCTTCAATACAACGTTCTGAATATATAGGCTGTAAAATTGTATATAGGACATTAAATACCTAGAATACTAAATTCTGCACTAGAGTTCCCCTTAGATTGCTGAACTGTGTCAGCTCCACTGTGTTTCAGACACACTTAGAAGCAAGCTCAGGCTAGGATGTTTCCCTCCTACTCAGCAGTGTAGCCTATCCTCTGGGAAGAGTTCATGGAGAGGTGTTCCTCATGGCAGGGAAAACAGCAGCACATTTTAAACCTACCTCTAAATAACCCTGACAGTCTTTACGAAAAAAAAGGATTTGGTTTTCTTTGGCAGCAACGTCTGCTGCACACCTAGATGCTTTCTCTGCTCACCCCAGCAGGCTCAGCCCAACCCAAAATCTGTCAGGGTCTCTGACAGAAGCAAACACCAAAAAACAGCCCTTCACTTCTCCTCGAGATGCACAGAAAAATCCCTTCCTCTCTGCGATGCAAATTCCAGTTCCCTCCACACCTTTTGCACGCCCTCCCCTCCACTACCGTCCCTGAGCTCAGCTGCCACCACATCTGACTGATGAAAGGTGGCAGCTCTATTATATTAATTCCCTCCAGAAAACACAAAAAAGTCTCACATGCTTTTCATATCAAACATGTTACACATTTCAGAGTTTCTCTGCATGCTCTGGCTTCTCTTCTGCACGAAACGTGGCTATCAAGGGGAGTTCTCCCCAGACTGGGGGATGCTCTTGTCAAACAAATGGCAGATTTTCAGTTATTGCTATTTTCATACTACACACACATACAAGATTAAGTATCCTTGTGCTATCTTGGGCTGATCCAGTATGATAGCTGCCTGCAGCTGCTCCAGTCTAATTGACCCAAGCCCTGTCTGTATGCCTTGAAAGGTGTGTTTGTAGAAGACAGCCTTAGTGCTCCAGTACATGAGCTCACACCAAAGGACCAGTCTTAACAGAAAATTAACAAAAGCCAAGGCTCCAAATTTTCCCAAAGTAAGAATCTTTTATATACAAATTGTCACACTGCATAAACTCAAATTAAAGTACCTCCTGTAATTGCATCTTCATTTTAATGACAGCCTGCTTTCATCCTCACAATCTACTGCCCATCGTACCACTACGAATGCTTTTACAGCTTAAACACCATCTTGATATCAGGTAATTGCACCAATCTGTGAAAAGTTTCCCCACATGACAGTAATTCCCAGCAAACAGTGTCATTTTATCACCTGTAACTCCAGTCTTTCTTTAGTTCCCTTTTACAAAACCTGTGTTATGGTTTGTCCCAATACTGTGCCCTGAGTGTTGGCAAAACCTCTTTGCCACAAGAATAACCACAAGGAAAGGATCAGGACCAAAGAACCAATCTTGCTGATAAAAAGGTTATTTATTGAGAACCTTCACAATTTATTCAAGCCAGGGTGAATTGAGGCAGACAATTGTTTCTAGTGCCTTTAGGAGTTAGTATTTTCTCCACACTACATTTGCTTCCTAAGCAAGGCAGCTCACTCACTCCCCTGTCCCAAGCTGGGTCTTTCTTGGAGGGCATCCTCAAGCTCAGACCTATCTTTTCAGCATCTTCCCCAAGCTTCTGACCAGGCCTTCTGTCTCCAGAACAAGCTCAGCCCCAGCAGATGCAAAGCAAATATCCCCAGGTCACCCAAGCCACGTCAGAAAATGGGCCCAGGCAGCCAGCTTTGAAATGAGCACAGATCAGTCAGAAAAGCTGAGAACACTTGACCGTTGTCTTCTCCACCCGTGTATAAAGGAAGGAGCAAAGCTCCCAGACTCCGGTCGCAGCCTGAGGACTCGGAGGCACAGCGGGTCCCAGACGAGCCCCAGCGAACACAAGGCAGCAGGATACGGAAACTTCCCTTGGCAGCCAGACATGCCTTTTACAAAAGCAGGGGAACTAACTGCATTTTGCCACTCCTCAGTTTTGGGCCAGTTCCCAAAGGCTCTTTATGCCGCGCCGGGCAGAGGAAGCCGACCACCCAGAGGAACAAAGGGCTGGGGGACAGCCCCGGCTTCGGGCTGGTGCCGCTCTCCTTGGCAGCAGACTCTTCCATGAAAATCCCTACCAAGCCTTTTCCTTTAAGACTTTGTCCAAAATCCTCTGCAGTTTAGGGACTGCACACCATTCAATGGCCTTGGAGCCAGACCCTCCTTTGCATTACTCCACCGGCCACAGCAGCAGGGAATGGCTTTACAGCAATTCCTGGGAAACTGAGAGGAAAAGCAATGGGTGGTCAGACACGCATCACCTCCTTCGCACAGTTTTCTGGTACAGGGTCCAGCCCTGCTGCTGGATGTAGGAGTCAGACTCTGACAGAAGAGAATTATTTTGAAATCTAACAATGAAAGACTGTTCTTCTCGTTACAAAGTAAAAAAGGGAGTGAGAGAGGGAAAGTCTCTCCTGCAGTAGTTTCTCAGGCAGGAGAGAGAATATGAACAGGTTTTGCAGGAGCAAAAGGGGAATTGGGGTCACCCTGTTACTCTTGTACAATACTTTGCCATGGAGAACAGCTGCACATTTAAAGAGTGATTTAAGTGGATGCACATGCAGACACACACGTTTATTCAGCACTGCTCCTTGGGGTACTGCGGCCACAAGTCCCACAGAGGGGTACCTCTCCCCTCCAGTGTGGCCCCTACACCCAGATGGGCTGGTCTGGGAGGTTCATGGGTCCCCAAGCACACAGGAAATTAGGGCTCACCAAAATGAGCAGTCTCGCTGTCATACAGCATCCCCAGCTTCCCCTCCCCAGGACAGTAACACCTCCCAGCCCACCAAAGTAGTCCTTAGAGTATGTCAATGAGACCAAAAGGACAAGGGGAATTCATTAGGTTGTTTTTACAGCAAGGAAAGACCCTCCCAAGTAAATTCACATGGCCAAAATGGCCAGTCAAAGAGCAACCTTCAACCATTACCCATGTGTCTGCTGGCCTCAGAGGAGTGAGAAAATCTCAAAGCTTTTGAATGACAAACTGGAACATAACTGGAACATCTGCATCTAAGTCAAGCACAGAAGACAGTGTGGGTGAGCAGAGGACATGGAAGCACTTGGGGACAAATGCTTTCTGCCATGGTTCCAGCCCTGATGTACCACACAGTGTGTGGCAAGTCACTCCTATTCCCATCTGCCTCCAACCCAGCTTGCCATAGCAGGGCAGTGTGTGTACAGTGTACTGTTGGAAGATGGGAGTGACCTCAACTGAGGTGGGTGCTCACATGAATTTACTGGTTCAGGAAATTCATCTGCCAGTGGGTTTACTGAGGAAGAAGGTACCCCACACTCAGGTCACCCAAACCCTTAGCCAGGCCACTGCAGCACCACCTGTCCTACAAAACCCAAATCTAAAAACCATGGAAAGAAGTCTATTGATTGCCACAGAAACAGAAGGCTAGTAAACTCATGCACTCTGGCCAGTGCATTTTGATTTTTTGGAGATTATTTCCCTGCTGCTGGGGAGATGCAGTTCTGCTGGGGATGGGGATGCTCCCTGTCACCCTCCTGCCCCAGGCCACACAGCCACACCAGGCAGTGACATTGGACGGGTGGGACTTTGCAGCCATCTCTTTTTAGCCTCTCTGGGAAACGTGGATCTGATAAAATCAGTGCACCCTCTCTGTTTTCTATCTTAGCTACCTGGCATTATTCTGTATGCAGTAGCAGTTCAGACGCTGACTTGGAAGAAGTGGGGAAGACCAGGATGGTGGTTTTTCCACAGCTGAGGGATCCCACATGCCTGAGGAATTTCCCTCTCTTGCTCTATTAGTAGCAGTAGGAGTGAGTGATGGGGGCAAACCTGTTATCACATTACAGGCTGAAGTGCCTGTGCTCTGCTCCCAGCTTTCCCACTGGATGAGAAGTGTAAACACCTCTCCCTCACACCCCGTGCCCCAGCACATGGAGACCAGCAGCTCCACTGTGGAGTGGCCAAAGAGACAGTGCAGCACGGTTTAGGTTTCCTGCCAAGGGAGTGCAGGCTCAATCCAGCACATTGAAAAATGATCTGAAGGGCTGCGCTTCAAACTCCCCCTGCTCTGTCTCTATCAACTCATTCCTCATCCAGCTGCTATGAAAATACTCCTGGAGTGCTCAGAGGTTATGTACTATGGCTTGGCTGTTGGCCAATTCAGTGAGGCTTTTTTTTTTTTTTTAATACTGAGGCCTTAAAACTCCTGCTAGGCCTGGATCCTACAGCACAAACCTTCATTGCTACAACTTAGCTGCCAAAACATTGCATCAGCCATCACAATAGCCTGGCACCAACTAAAGAAATATGGCATCTTCTCCTTGTGTTCAGCTCAGAGCACAGATGTCAAAGTCATCGATGGCTGGAGCTGCTTGGAGGTTTCAGGATGAGACCAAAGCTTTGTCAAAACATTCAAGATTCCTGGAACAGGAATTGTTTTATTCAAAGCCTCTCCAGTCTGATAAACATTAGCTTGGTGCAAGGCAGTGGTTTCCAGAAGGTCAGCAATGAAAACTGGGACCAGTTCAAAAGCAGGTGATGAATTCAGGCAAAAGTGCAGGGCCCCAAACAGCTGTATAATGTCATTGCAATGTTGGCCACCATCCTGATAACAAAGCTGCTTTCACCGAGCAGCTGCATGGTCTAGGGACATCCACTTTTGCCAGAAAAATGAAAATATTTTACTAATGTTCATAGTGGGATCAAAAGCAGACATACAGAAACCAACATTTCTAGCCAAAGAGACTGCCTGATTTCCAGACAACTGTCTTCACGATCTCAGATCCAACTCTCTGCCTCCAGTCTCCTTGCATTCCCTACATCCTCACTCAGACATCTCACCAACCTGAGGATTAATTTTCCTTTGGCTTTCCTGCTAATCTTCTGTCCTATTCCTATTCATATCTCCCTCACAATGTCTCTAAAGGTCCTTCTCGCGTCGCTTGTCTCCTGATGAGAGGACCCTGCTCTCAATGCTGCCTTCTCCCACTGCTTCCAAAACCACTCCCATCCCAGCCACAAGTTCAGCCATCCCATCTCATCCATGAACCAGGTGGCTCCTGATTCAACCCTGACTCCAGACTGCTCAAACAAAGCCATGCACTGTCCTTCAGCTGTGAGCTTAGACCACGTCACTGAGACACACTTGAGCTTCCATCTTCTTACCACACCAGAGCCAGCAAGATCACCCTTCCAGGGGCATTTCCAACTGTAGTCCTACCCAAGAATCAAGACTGCCAAGCTGAATCTTCCAGGTTCAGTCCAAATACCATTACTCAGACATGGACTTTTCTGCCATTCTGAACAGCAAAAAACCTGGCCAAATCCTCAGCTCCTCAGTTACTGCAGCATCATGTCCTCTGTCACTCACAAAAGCTATCCTCTCCCCTTCAGAGCCACTCTGAATGCTGCTGCAGAGACCCACAATTTGCACCTCTGTGCCCTCAAAAACTCACACCAGAGCACCAACACAGTACACTTTCTTTTCCACCCACTCTCCCCACTACCTATTATCCTGGGGCCACCTGCTAAGAGATATAGCCCGAGATAAAATTTTCCACAGCCATACTTCCAGACAGGTACCCTGACGCTTTACACACTTTGCTCTGCGAGCTGAGCTGATCCTTCAAATTCCCCTTTGCTACAACACCTGCAAGAATCTGGATCCTTCATAAGTTTCTGATAAGTTGCCCCACAGCCTACTCTGTTGGCTGGCATCATGTCACTGATTCTTTCTGCTGCCTCACCTGTCTGTCCCCAACTGCTGTTGCTAATCCTGTATTTAGACTGCAAACTCTGAACTGCACCTGACACCACCAAGTCCTGAGTTAGGAAAAACAACTGGTAACAACATCATATACCTATCCAGACCAGCAGTCTTAATTCTTTAAACTTTGAGGCATCTCGTATTTCATTAGTTCCATTTACTCCCTAAAGCACTTCAACCTGGACACACCACCATTTCCCATTTCTCTGGCCGCAGTGCAGCCTCCTGGAGCCCATCAACGGGGGTATCACAGCAGAAACTGTGGCCATACCCATCTGCACTGCACTCAAAGCATGGACAGACAAAGATCCTGTATCTTGTTAGCAGTTCTCAAGTATCCAAGAAAGTTCCTACATGGGAGTCCAGCCAGCTGCCTTGTCCTGCTTGAGAAAGGTGTTATTGTCCTACAGCCAAAGTAAAATTTTATGGGCTTTCATGGTGTGCTGGGCATGGGGTTTCATGAGTCACTACACTTGCAGCATTGCCATTCCTGGGCAGGAAATAATTTGGACACTACCTTAGACTGTGTCCAAAAAACTGTTGCTCATATTTATGATGCACAGCATGTCAGTACCACAACATGAGGTATGTTTCAATGAACACAGAATTGAGCAGAGACCAAGCTCTAAACAGATTTTGTTTAGTGCTGGCACTAGATCCGATTTTGATCTTGCCAAGCTGTCCAAGCCTGTGGTTGACCAGTGACTGTCTCTCATTTTGGGCCCAGAAGACCAGAGGTACTTGTTTGTTCCGTTTTATGTGGTCAGCCCAGCTGGCTCCTGCTCTGTACGCTCACCAACAGCAGATATTGCCAGTTCGGTTTCTGTCGGACCCACATGGGTAGGAATTGGTCTGGAAGATCACTGGGGATAGGTGCAAGGGCTCTGCTGTGCCAAGATCCCTGCTCCCCATAGGAACAAGCAAACAGGCCCTGCAGTACAGAGCTGCACCAGACAGAACATTTTTCCCTGCTAAGCAGGTCCTGGCCTTCAGCATGACCCATCTATCCCACTTCCAGGACCAGGCTAATGTTGCTGTGCAGCCTTGTGCCGAGCAGCTGTGTCATCCTTCTCAAAGGCACCTGGTGAGTTCTGTTTGTCTGATGCAGACGTGCTCTCAGCCAGCTACAGCCACGATCCAGCCTGGAAGGGATTCAATGCCATCAGTCAGACTAGCAAATACTAATTTGGGTCACCTCTGCCTACAGTTTTTTTTCCCACCCCAAATGCCCTTCTTCCTGCACTCTCTCAGTCTCAAGGACTCTCACTCCTTGTTATTTTAGCAGGACAGGGAGTGCTGGAGCTGCCAAGCTGGGTACATACTTTGGCTGCATCCTGACCTTGTGTTGGAATGAAACTTATTTATCCAACTTCCTACAACACCAATGTTTCCACCAGAAAAAGCCATCCAGACATGGAAAACTGGTTTACAAGTCCAAAAACCAAGTTTGTTTCCTGTGCAGGGTAGTTTGCCTTAGCTCTAACAGGGATGCCTGCTAGACCACAACAGAATGACAGTAAAAGCTGTGCCCTTAGAGTGGCCAGCAACCACTGCCTCCAGCAAAGCAACACAGACTTGTGCCAGAAATGAATAAATAAATACTGCCAAAAGACACATTACCTGCTTCTAATTGGGAGAGTTGCAGAATGGAAAAAACTTGTGAGAAGCATTAGAAGTAAAGCAGGGCAGAACAAATGCCTTCTCCAGACACATTTTGGAAATAATTCTGCTAATAAGGAACTCATGTCATTGTACAAGAGAGTATCTGTCATATTATTCCCCAGCACCTGGTGCACAGAACAGCAAAGGGCCTCCTATATAAGCAACAGCTCTGCCCAGACCATTTTTAGATCATGAAGTTGTTGCTGCTTCTGACTCTGTACATCAAAGCAGCCAGGACAAACAAGGTTCACTCAAAAGTATGTGAAGAGAAGGTAAACTGCCTAAGAAGCCAAAAAATAAAGTCCAGGGAAAGGAAAATATTTTATGTGTTTTCTTGTAAAAAGAAACTTGCGTGGATGGAGGAAACAATCTGGTATTTAGCTGAAAGGCAGCACCAGATAAATGAAAGAGTCCCATAAAGGTGTCACCTGAAGAGAAACTGGACTGCAGAAGACATATAAATCACCACAGACAAACGAGCTGGGGTGCAAACAAACAGGCAGTGTCACTGCAAAGAGATCATCATTTGAGTGTAGAAAAAGGCCCTGCACTTCTCAGACTTCCAAACAAGAGCAGAGTGTGCAGCCAGCTCACAAACAGAGGAGACGACCACAGCCCGAGTCAGGGACACTAAGAGCAGGGCCCACAGCATTTCCAAATCAGAGGAAAACTCGCTGCTGTAACCGATGTGACCCAAAATCTGACAATCACAACCTGGTGGGTGTGGAAAGAGAGGGACCAGAGCATCCTTTAGGTTTCACAGTAAACATGCAAAGCAAACATCTCACAAGAGCCTCCATCCAGCCACTGCTCAGAAACTACCCACAGCTGGCAACACAGCTGGCTTCTCCACCAGAAAAGACTGAGATCACCCTTTTTTAAGATATTTTCAACATGCATCAACAGTTGTTCAGATCCCCAGGCCTTCTGTAAACACATTGAGGCTGGACAAAGCATGCAAAGTAGATCTCCCACCTGCACACCCATACACCATGTAATCATTTCTGCCACATCCAGATAACATCTTCCCTTCATCAGGTTTTTCGTCTGTTCCCCCTTTTTGCAGGAAAGGAGTGGAAATCCAGCCTGTCCCCTCTACTCTGAAGCTGACTTTCAGAAATACAATAGTTTTGTCTAGAATCTCCTCAGTGTACTGTATCAATTCACCTCCACTGCCATAAACCCTGTGAATAGACTTCGGTGTGTGGGAGACAGACGAATACAGAAGGAGCAGTTCTCAGGCTATGAAAGGAAAAGGGTTGGAAAGCTCCCAAAAAAGGTCCCATGCAGGTCAATATGGGAGGCTCAGCTCTCTACCATTGTGGGAGGAAGCGGCTTCATGTTTCTGGTAGGTGAGGTGTGTGAAAGAACAATAAAATGCTTCAGTTGTGGGACACTTCAGGTTACACTTAGACGTTTCATGTCGCACCTAAATTAGCACACGTCAGAAGTGACATTCGCAATGGCAGCAATGCCACTGAGCTGCTGCAACAAGAGCCCAGGGTTTTATTACACAGGGTTTTATGATGCTCTTGCTTTACAGAGAGGCCCCTTTACGCCTGTCTGGCACTGGAGAATGGCCTTACAGTGGGCACAAACAACATCACATTCATCTTCATGCCCTCCACACTGGCAGAGGGCTGCAAAGGGGCCCTGTAGAAAAACAAGAACTCAGTCCAACCTATTGTCTTAAGAAATTACATAGCCTAAGTCACCACAGTACATATTTTCTTCCATAAGAAACTAGGTTGAGAGGACAGTTTCACAAGAAAAAAAACTTTAGTATGCACAAGCTACAAGATGCTATGGCAGTTTTCTCATCGGGTCATCACAAAAATTTCCATCCCGTTATGCAGCTTTGCTTTGTTAGTGTTTTTCTAACATTGCTGATGAATGCATAGAGCACCTTCCAGATGTGCAGCTTGGTTTTTCAGTTTAGGTCATCAGCAGACCTGGACTCTTCTTTTCCAGCTGAATCTGGTTTTCTCCAAATTTAGAAAAATAAATTAGATATAGATAAATATATATATATAAATGCAGTAGTGTTCCTTGAGCTTAGGGCATCTCAGATCTATGTTACTGTTGAAAAATTAGTCATATTCATTCACAACCAATTTCTGCTTTCCCATAAACTTCAGTGAGAGCCCAGACTTCCACCACCACCCCAACTTCCCTTCCTTCCAGACATCACAGCCTGTTTACGGGTAAGGCACGTTGCCACAGGCAGAGAGAATGTTTGTAGCGTAGTTCCACCTCCCTCCACGCACTCCTGCACCCCCAGCAATGCCGCTGCCAGATTCTGCCTGCAGATCCGTGAGGACACCGGGAGCAGGCCCCGAGCGTCTGGTTGGCAGGCAGCGGCCTGGAGGCCGCAGGTTTGCGCGAGCGCTCGGCCGCGTGTGCTCAGGAATTAGGTTAGCATTGATTCGGGAGAGCTGGCGGGAGCATCCTCTGCTTTACCCGTAGACAGGCTGGTCACATGAGGAACAGCTGGAGTGCACACAGAGCCTTCTTTAATTAAAGTGCTACTCGCCATTTTTCTGGCAGCGCTCCCAGAAAAGCAATAAAATGGCAGCAGAGAAAACAAATACTACATAACACACTTCCACTCTCCTTTATGTTCCCAAGTCCCCCTTCTCCCCCAAGCCTAATCTCCTTACTTTCTATTTCTTTCTTTTTCTTTTAATTTTTATTTCAGTTAACAATCATTCCTCATTTGTGACAGGCTAGGAAAGGAAAAGGTCGAGAAGGAAGAAAAAAAAGGGCCAGGAGAATTGAAGCAGCCATTCATTGCCGTTCATGATTAAATATGTAGAACAATGTGCCTGCTTATTAGGACATCTCCTGCTCCGAAAAAACATCTGCAGAGCACACACACCTTTTTCAGAGACACCACACACCAGCACCTCCCGGGAACATAACAGCATTCACGTGTCAGTCGTTATGGAAACATTTTCCTTTCCCCCACTTTTCTCCCTAGGATTTACTGCTTAAACAAGCTTGGGATTGTCAACACACCGATAGCCACTGTCTTTTCCCAAATTAGCCAAAGTTTGTGGGGCTTTGCTTTGTGTTTCTCCAACCTCTGCCTCCCAGCAGAGCCGCCCAAGGAGGCAGGAGCAGTGTTTGTCCTGTAGCACAGGGACATTTCACAGACGGATCTGTTCCCAGCAAGAAACCTGTGCAGCACTAATAATAGCCACGATGCTATTTTTGTTGTTGCTGTTGTATTATTAGGCTCTTCACAGCATAAGGCACAGAAAGAAAAACACAGGGACACACGGAACAGAAAATGTGAAAGCAAAGACAGGTACAGGTTGCTCCCAGTATAGGGGAAATGCATAATCACCTTCTGAAGGGGAGCAAGGTGATCAGGGACAGAGGTGCTGAAACACAAAGGGTGTTTCACTCTGGGAAAGGACCTTGGAGTGGATAGAAATCAGGAGCTGATCCAGTTCATGAAGTATAACTGGAGTGCGGTGGGACATGCGGTGCAAGAGCCAACCCTCCCTGAAAGCGAGGCAGAAGCTGGACCTAAATGCAAAACCAGTACCAAATCCTCAAACCCAAAGCCCACAATGGAGCTGATCTGAAACAGAGAACGTCAGAAATCTGGATTTGAATTTTTCAGCTTGAGCCCATCTCTGTGTCTGAGATTTACAGTTTGACATGTTTATATTGAAACAAGATGGCTATAAATACAGTATATTTCTCTCCCAGTAGATTCTGAGGAGAGGAATGTTTAAAAGCACTCAGCAGGGGACTACCACAGCTCCCAGTGAATTTAATTATAAACTCTCCCTGCTTTTGCTCCAACTAGTTCAGGCTGGGAATAGTTAGACTGCTTTTGAAAATCCCGCTTTATTTTTGTATAGTTTCAAATCATCTATATTTATATAGCTGGATGTGCATCATAACAATATACACAAGAACGTATTTTTACTAGCAAATCAGGAATTTTCCATGCAGGACTTTTTTAATTTAGGGAGTAAGGGAGTACAAAATTAATTCAGTGCACAGGGGAAAAAAATAGCAATTTTGACAAAGCAAATTGATATTGTGAATAACAAAATAAATTATTTCACTTTATCTCAGTTGGGCCTGAACCATCACCTCTCAGAACTTCTGGCATGCCCTCAGGTGCTATGGATGCAGGATGGACCTTTCCTCTGCCACGGGCTGGGATTTCTGACCAGACCACATGCCCAGTCATGCACAAGTCTCATTACTGCTTTAAAAGCAGCCTGGTATAATTTCTGAATAAAAGCAACACTGCTATTAACTTATTGGGCAACACTGGCCTACTTAAGAGTTTTATCAGATCTGTCTGATGATCCATGGCAGGGACAAGAACCTCTTGCAAAATTTTATCTGTGGCCATGTAATCCTGTGTGATTCTTTTTCTCATTGTCTGAGCAGAATTATTTCGTCTCATAAGCATTTCTGGCATTTCACTCTGCACAGAATGAACCAGTTTTAAAAATGGGAAAAGGTGGAAGGCAAAAAAGCTATTGTTGATGTACAGAGTCTTTAATTATAATATTTTATCTTTGGAGAAAACTATTTTTCATTAACTGAACAGGTAGTAGTATGTGATGGTGATTAAGTTTAATGGAGTTGAGACCAAATTGGGGAAGATAAAGTTACAACTGAGAATCTGCTTTAAGTGCAAAGCCAGCTTCTGTTTGGAGAGGTGTTTGATGGAAAACTGCACTGCTTCTAACTAAATGAGGCTTAAATAGGTGTCATTTTGTATGTATTAAAATTAAGATTCCTTTAGGTATAAACAATGAAAGTTTCCACGCAATTACCACTCTTGAGGAGCAGCAGAGAGCATACACCACAAAGAAAATGGCACTTTTTGATTTAATAAATGAGACCAAACACATGTTTTTCCATTGGGAGAAGGAAATAGAGCCATCAATGAGCTAGGTTTAGCCAAAATAACTGAACAAACTTCAAAACCGTTCACTCCCATGAATGTTGCCTGTTCCAGTCTGATGGAAATGTTTTTCTTCCTCACCCTGGTTTTCCTGCCTTGGGCTGCCTCTCCTCCTGTCGACCCTCCAGCCCCTCAAGCCCTGGATGGAGACACAGGGCTGTGTATGAGCATGGCCTTTTCACCCACCTCTGCTCCCTGCATTTAATCCAGGGCTTTATCCCAGGAAGGATAAGTGCAAGTGGGAATTTCTCCACCACAGGCTCATTTGGAGTCAGCTCCCTCAAGCCACCCAGTGACCTGCCCCCACCTCTCAAGCACCATGAAACAGAAAATGGCTATAACTTCATTAACCATTGTCAGCAGACAAAGCAGAATAATGGAGTAAAAAGGTGGGAGGTGGAAAGATAATAAACAGACACCATCTCACAAGGATGTCTTGACGAGACAAATATCAGACGCCGAACAAAATGCATCCCCTCTTAAGTGACATTTCTATATTTAACACCATCTAAAATGTGATAATTTACACTGTCACAACACGTCTCTTAGAAACAGTCCCATTTTATTTGCAGTCAGCCAAAGTCTGGAACTCAAATTCCGACCTCCTTTCTAGTAGGGGGGAAAAAATAAGAAGGAAAGGAAAAAAAGGAATAAAAAATAAAAGGGAAATCTAACATCTGGCAGAGCTGGGTATTTATTAGACTTTATAAAACTCCATGCTTCTGTTGTACATAAGACAGGCACAAAAGGGGCCCCCAAACTGTTATTTCCCCACCAGTGTGAAACAAGTGGCTTATTCAGTAAGTTTTCAAAGAACAGAGGCAAATGGATTATCTCAAGGAGAAGTTAAACACAGAGAAATGTACTGTAGCTCACTGTTGGGTTTAGCTGCCTGCTGGATGTGGAGGAAGGGGGGAAATCTATAAAATCTATCATCGTGGTGTCCAGCTGAGACTTTACACTTCTCAGGGAAATCTGAGCTGTGAACCACCAACAGCTGCTTTTCTCCCAACTTGTGAAATCACCCACGGAATGAAAGTGTTTTCTTAAGAAATTCTCAAATCACAGCAAAGAAGAGCTCACTAAATCCTCCAGCTCCTGAGGCCAGGTCAGGATGACAAGGTTTTTCCAGCCTAGCTGTGACTGTCAGGCACAATGAGGTGTGATTTGTGACCACTGTAGCTGGGCTGGTGAAAGCCCCAGTCCAGGGAGAATTACACAGGCTTTTGCTTGTTTGCCTTCCTCCAACATCGCTGAAACACAGGTTACTCACTCAAAGCCAAGTTCCTCCCCAGGGGTGCTTGACCATGTCCCCATTCCCAGCTTTCCAAATGGGCAGGCCCAAGGTAGGATTGAGTGTCCTCTTCACTTTCCATGGCTAGCATAGTGCTCCTGGGATCTGCTTCAATAGGTGTGCCCAACACCTAGAGCACAGACAGAACCAGTGTTTTCTGAGGTCTGTGGGGTAAAAGAAGCACCAGTGTTCAAAGTCCAGTTGCAAAGTTGCAAAGTCCAGGCAGTGGGAGCCAGGACCTGAGAGTGACCCTGTAACAACAGAAATAATTTTCCTACCTAATTCAAAAGCAGAAAAACTGCTCTAAAGTTGGATTTTTAAGTTATCTTTTGTCTTGCTGAGACTGAGATATTCCTGGTCTCTTCAGGATGAAGAATACAAGGGAAGGCTAAGGATGAAGACTAAAGGGAAGGATGCAAGAGGGTTAGTGAGCAGTCCCAAGGGGTGATCAGCACAGTATCTGATGCTAAGACTGTTTGTAGGGCACAGAAGTAAGAGACAGGTCCCAGAGCAGGGCAGAGCTGCTGGACAGTGGGGGACAGAGTCCAGGCTGACCATGATATAAGTTCCCCAAACTCTGGGGTCAGCACAGGGAGCTGGAGCTGAACCCTTTCCCGGAAGAACCCAGCAGCTCTGTGCACCATCTGAGCTAATTAATTTTCTTCTCCTCACCAGAAAAATTCTGGCTGTCATTTGCCAAAACAAGCAGGCCCTTACCACAGAGATTCCACCAACCAGGAACCTCAGTTTGAGGATGGGCTGCATTTCTGTCTGGCACAGTGGTGCAGTGGGCTGGAGAAGGTAGACCTGATACAGGAAAGAGCAATCTGTTTTCAAATATTCAGGGAAGCTGCTAAAAGATCCTGTTTCAACCAACCTGAAACCATTTGGGTTGCACTTACTGAGTACTCTTAAATGTATAAATAGTTTCAGGGCATTTGGCACCTTTCACAGATTGAGAGACACAGCTGATGTCTCTTCTAGTGCAGCACCCCAGGCATTAATCTCAGTTCAAATCACATCCCTGTTGAATTCAAAGTCTTTCTCCTCCAAAAATAGCCTAATCATGCAGCCATAGGGCACGTCCAGGGGTGGGCACAGAGCAGTATCCCCACGTACTCTGTCAGTGTTTCTCTCCTGTGCATGGACTCTGTCTTCATCCCAGCTTATAGTCAGAAAGCAGAGGGTCATGACAAGTATTAGTGTTTGCTCTGCACGTCCAACCTTTTGCTCTTATTTATAGGACTAATTTTTGACCAAATAAAGCATACATTTAACCCCAAAACACCCTTTTTTCTTTCACTTTGCAAATCCAAAACCGGTCAATTTGGGGCCAATATAAGTAATTAAAATAATTGCTTTAATGTTGAGTTATTCACTCAACCTAAAGCAATTTGTTCATTCAGCCTATCCCCTTCACCCCGGAGTCCAGGTTTTACACCACCCAGCAGGGCTGACACCCAGCTCAGGGTGTCTCCACGGTGTCCTTCCTCCCCTGAGGATGGTCCCCCCAGCAGACACAGAGCATCTTTGCTCTGCATCAGGTCCTCTCAAAACATCCAAAGAAAACCACCAAAACAGCACCCGCAGTCCTTGTCTTACTCTGTCTGCAGCACAGATGTGCCAGGTACCTAATGGCATCAAATTAACAAATGAACAGGTCTGGTAGGCCAATTAGCAGAGAGTGCAAGCAATTTTCAAACAGTCTGCAATTGTCAGCTAATGACCTTGGAAAAAAGCTTTTATTTTTTTGGCTCCCTCAGAAAAGTCCATATTAAAATTGTTGATAGTTGCTGAGTGTCACTTTTTCGGCTTTCATGTCATGGAAGTCAGCTGGGTAAAAAAAAAAAAAAAATTAAATAAAATAAAAGGGGAGGCCGAGTAGGTGTAATTCAAGCAGCATCTCACTGCCTTGCCAGTCATTTAAGAGCACTCCATCTTTGCTCAGCAGGCATCAGCTTCTCTCTGGGGCCATTTACCTCTCAACACCCAGTAATGCACCCTGCACCTGCTGGAATGACCACGGGGTGAGCTGCAAAATCCCTGCATTTCCCTATGAGCCCAGGTCATCTCTGCCCTTCCAGACTTCACTGGTGCTTTCCTTAGTGAAAGGCAGCTGCCTTCTTACACTGCTCAAGGAACAGCCCAGGACTGAGAGTCTTTCCCTGCTGCCCCTCCTATTTTGTACATAAAACCAAACTAGTGTGTGACCCACAAAAAACTGTCCACCCCCATCCAGGAGTGAATAACCCGTGTGTGCCAAGGGTTAGTTACACCTCAGTGCCTCCCAGGAGAGCATGGTGCTGAACAGAAGGTGGGATAAGACAGACCTTTGCACACCAGAGCATTTTATTTGGAACCATGGCTCCATGTAGTTGGGGTGTGTGTCATGTTATCTCACTTCTCCAGCTGGCCCCTTCCCAGGAGCTGCAATCAGTCCTGGACCAGGCAAAGAATGAACAGCCTGTATCACACAGCCTATCCACACTCTGGGCTGGAGATGGAAGGTTTCCTCAGGCTCTGTTGAAGCCAGCTGATTCCCAGTGATTTGCAACATGAGAGAGACATGACATCATGGGGAAGGAAAATTCCAGGTGCTCAGAGCATGCAGGCTTTGGTCCTCATTCACATCCCTCCAATGTGGCACAGCACAGTCTCAATAGGATGGCCAGAAACTTAGAGCATCATTTTGGTTGGCTTGGAATTCCCCAAACTCTTCCTCTGATGAGTGGAGTCCATGATTTCCATAGAGGTGCCTCTAAACAGGAGAATTTAGAGAGGGAACAAAACAGTCCAAGACAGCAGGTTGCTGTCTTGGTTATTCTTCTTGTGTGGCTTCAGTTTTGATATATTCCTTTGCAACACACCCACAATACTTCAGGTGCTCCCCTCTCTGCCACCCAAATCTGCCCACACCTGGCAAGGCCATGCTGGACTCTCTGGCAGTGGTCCCCGGGGGCTTCCTCCTGCTGCCAGTTCCACAAAACTCCCAAGAACTGAGTATCTTTGAGATCTGTATCCCTCTGCCAGCTATGGTTGGAATCAACTGAGGGGCTCACCCTTGTTAAAGGTCAAGAGAAAGATAGAGAGACTGAGGGTGGATAACTCCTGCAATTGTATACGCCTCATTCTCTTATGAAAGCAGGTTAAAGATGGAGTGGAAGGAATTAAATTCTCTGAAAATGCTTCAGAATACACTTTTCTAAGACTTATATTCTACATCCACAACTCCTTACAGGACAGAACAAGATGAAAAGATTTTAATGGTAACTTGCCTAGGAGGAACAAATTATGAATTACTTCTGGCTCAGATGCTCCTGAGTAAGGGATCAGACCAAAATGAGCCTGACAAAGCCTTTGTAATATCTCCTTACTATGAGGTAGCAATAGCATCATCTGTCCTGCAGCATCAGGGTCACAGATGATTGTGTAAATCAACAAAGTAGACAAGCATCTTTCTTCTGAATCAGCTGCTCTGTGTGTTGTTTATCTGGTACCACAGTGACTCAGAAACCTTAATTCCCATTCTGTTACTGGACCTGCTCCAACACCTCAGGAAGCTCTTGTGCCTCAGTTTCCCCACTATAAAATGGGGATATTGGCATTAACACAGCCCTTCAGAAAGGGCTTGAAAACAGACACTGATATTAAAAGGTGACTGTGACAAATCCCTTGCTGTCACATAGCCTTCACTGTTATCACTTCAGCAACTTGCTATTACAATGAAAAAAAATAGCAATTCAGTACATATCCATGTATGGGTGTAGACAAGCTGTCTTTAGGCACCCTGGGCACTACCAGAAGCAAGGAGAGATCAAAATAAAGAGTAACAATGGACTGCTATCCCTCCTTTAACATTGCAGTCTTGCAGTTGCAGACATGGAGGTGTTGGGAAGGATCCAGGCTAGCCTTGCTCTGCTCCTCTTACGGAACAGTTGTCAGGGTAGTAATGAAATTTCCAGAAGTATGGCACAGGTGTTGCCAGCCCTTGCTCATAGCCAGGGAATCAACACCATAACTCCATAAAGACCCTCCCAGACTTGTTTTCTCTGGTCTGTTTTATGCCAGGCATTTTCACACAGGCTCCATCCCCACATCACATCTGATAAGCTAAAGGGCCGAATCATTCATGTAAATAAGAAGTGTGAGCCAAGAAGTTTCAGTAAGAGAGAGGACATTTTCTGCTGAGATAGGAAGCAAGATGATGAGCTGATAAGTAGGAGAGATTTTACATGGCTATGAATACTTCGTGTTTATGTGGCCTTACACCATAAGGATGAGTTAATAAACAAGATGTGCTTCTATGGCTATCTCTCACATCCAGCTGGTGATAAGTACGTTGTAATGACATAACTATACATCCCATATAACCAGATTAAAAGGCATTGCTCCTTTTAGCAACACACTGTACTCTTTCTGGACACAAGTGTATTTACTTGGTATTTATTTGGCATTCACCATTTGTGTGCATGACAAGAATTACATTTCATCCACTTTTCTTTGCTTACATGCATGTATTTGTACACCTATTGCAGACCTTTTCAAACCCTTCATGATTCAAACATGTCCTGTTTCTGCTGCCTAAACGTTCACCTGCACATCCCACCAAAAAAGCTGGGTTCAGAGCACTGCCAGATTGGATTAATGCACGGTGCGAGAGTTCACTGCACCAGAGAAGTTAATACCCTGATTTTAGATCCTCACTCTGAAATCACACTTAACACCAGCCAGGATAAATTAAAGCCAACTAAAACAAAACAAAACAAAACAAAAAACCAAACCAAACTTGTAGTGTACCAAAATGGACCATAACATTTCAAAAATCCATTAGACATCTATCACAAAAATATAAAGGAAAGAAGGGGACATTTCTTATGGTTGTTGCAAGGTCAAAACGAAAAGTCAACAGTGTGGAGATACTTACCTCACCAGGAGCTTGCTCACAGGATGCAAACTGAAAATGCAGAAATGCATCCACATGACAAGGGTGAGGGGCAGCGGAATAAGCGAGTTGGTGCAGCCTGTTGCTCCCCCTCCTTAAAATCCTTTTTAATCGCAGCACCACGGAACAGGAGGCAATTTCACCAATCCTCCCGCGGGGCTGGGGAGAGCTCTCCTCTCTTTGGAAATGCAAATATGCAGTTGGGTGGCCAGGTGCAGCCATCTCCTGTGCTCGAAAGCCATTAGCAAGTGATTTAACTACTGAAGGAGAAGCTGCTCGCTCCCACCTGGGCAGGTGCTCGCAGCCCTCGGCGGGAAGCCCTTCCTGCATCCTTTGTCCCGGGAAGATGCAAACCAGAGCTCGCTCTGTCCCAGGGCATGCACATACGCTAATGCTCGGAAATGCTTCTCCACTGAGCCGGACCAGCCGAAATCTGTCGCTTTTGGATGCAAATGGCCTTTGGGGGCACTCCTCCCCCCATTCTTATCTGGAACAATTCTCCTGCTCTGTTGGAGATGTTTCACGGGAAACGTGTTGCAGGTGTGAACACCTACAGAAGGGTGCCTGTCTATATTTTCTTCTGAAGTCTGTCTGAAACAGCATTTGTCGCTCATTTACAGTGAAAAAACGATTATAATTTTTTTTTAAGTTGAAGGCCACTTAAAGTGACCTGAAATAGGCAAATTATGTGTTTATTCTTCCTGTCACATGAAGGGGATCTGCAAAGGGGATGAAGGGGAATTTGCATAAAATGTGTTCATTTTCAACATTCTTTCCTCAAAATCTCAAAACTTCTAGCATGTTCTCCTTAGCTGTAATTCTGGAATAGGAGTTGTGCTTTAGAATTCAATAACAGTAAGTTGTGTTTTGTTTTAAGAGCATTAGCCAGGGGTTAAAATCACACAAAGATCCCTTAAGCAACAGCTTTTAAATTCCTTTTTTTTTTTTTTTTTTTGCATAGTCGTATAGCTAAACGACCCATTTCTGATGATGGAAAGTTATAAGTGATGGAGGAAAACTGTGCACACTTGGGTATGTACATGAAAGCAGTGAGTTGCCCCAAGGACACCACTGCAAAAGCCCTTCTTTTATTCTGCCTTTGGCAGAGGGAGAGAATGTTTAAACATATTAACCAATTTAAATAGGCAAAAGGAAGGGAAGTTATTTCCTTTAGAACCTATAATGCACTGTAAATCAAAGAAACTTTCTGGAAAATGTAGTAGACATGAGATAACAGATAAAGGACAAACCAAAAAGAAACTCAACTAATTGCTACAGAAAACAAAAAGAAGTATGTTCAAATTCTATTGTGTTAGATCTCTATTCCCTGGGAGCAGAATTTTCCTTCAAAAAGAGAAAAGAAAGAGGCATGTAGATCTGGTTTCTGTCTGCCTCAGTTCATCCAATGTGTGCCCAAAAGATAACCAAGAGAGTTTGGTCTATGCTGTCATCCATGTTTAATATCTCAACTAGACACAGGGATGCTGAAGATGTCAGGGAAAAGAGCAGCCCTATTAGCCCACCTTTGATCTTTCTTATGCAGGTTACATAAATAAAACACTGCACAATAAAACTGGTTTGTTCTTTCAGTTTACTATGATAGAGAGGAAAAGCTGAAGCACAGGGGTGACTGAAAGGAAAGAGGGTGCTGGGTCAGAGGACACAGAGCTTGCCTGGGGATATCTGAAGATTGTTTTATGAACCAGACTCCAGCTGAAGTTCGCAGCCCAATTTTACTGCAGTGGTGGGGGTGCTGCCCACCCAGCCACAATTATCAGGACTCTTTTATGGTGTGTAGGTATCTGTTTCTGACAGTTTACAGCCCATGATATCCTTGAAATTTGCTGTTTATCTTTGTTAATGTTTTAAGTAGTGAAGAAATCCCTGAGAAATATGGTTGCTCAGGGACTAACAACCTGTTCAGCCAGCTCTGCTTCAGGAGGGGTCACACAGGGCAGAGGATCTGTGTGGATAACTGTGGGCAGAACCTGGTTTGCCTCCCTGATAGGTAGCATGTGTCACAGCTTAGTTTTGCCTGTCTTCACCTGCTTTTATCTACAATGTGGGAGAAGGATCTGTGATTTAAATGTCTGAGGCCATCGCTTCAAATTGCACATACCCCTGCTGAGAGCCTGAGACAGATGCCAAGGATGCTGTTTGATAGTCAGCAACATCAAGGCTGACTCAGATGATGAGAGAAACCTGTCCTCTGCTGAAATCAATGAGATGCCTTTGCAAAGTGCCCTACTGTTGTGTTTGTGAAGCATGAGACCCTGGGAATACTGTTTACTTCATATATATTTTGTTGACATGTTTCATTACGTAGCCACTTGACATTTCCTCACCATAACAAATGTGCTCGAGGTGTAAGTCAATGCCAGGCAGTAAAGGAGAGCATTTACTGCCTTCCATGTCTGCAAGGTTAGAATGCTGGGAAGGGAAGAGAAATCCATTTGTTCTAGCTGGGATCATGGTGTGATGCCTCCACTTCCCTCTCCTGCCACTGGGGATATGCTCAGCATGGTTCAGTCCCCAGGGGCCTGCTGGGGATGAGGGTTGAACCCTCCTGGGTGCCACAGGGCAGTGGGAGCTGTGAGAGGTGAAGTACTCTGACAATTCAGGTGCACTGCAGGCAGACACTCAGCCTCCTTGCAAAGCTCTGCTCTTAACACCTCTCCAGCCCTCCATGATCCACCTGGCAGCAATGAGCACAAGAAAAACCCCAGAGAGCTTAAAGCCACACCAGGAGCTCATGCCTGGGGCTGTGCATGGAGCAGTAAGGAGCAAAGTGTCTGCAATAGCTGCTCAGTAAGTGAGCACCATCCCTCCACTGCCCCAGCTGAGACAGGCTTTAGTGGAAGAAATAGATTGTGACAGGGTAAGTGAAGATGGTATCATGGTGAATTAGGGTTGCATGAGCAACCCCGAACCTGGCCTTCCCTAATGCTGAGACCTGAACAAGGGTCTGGGAGCAGCAGTGGGATTTCTGGGGAAGCAGCATGTAACAGCCCACACTGAATAGGACAATAAACACAGGGTGAATAAAAATACTCCAGGTTTTCTGAGTTTCTGTGAAACTTCATAATTTCCCTCAAAGACATCAAGTATATAGGACCTTCACAGCACCACGTTGCCAGAGATGTTGTACAATTCCTCCCCACAAATATTGCATTAGACCAGGTCACATAGTCCTACAATGTGCAAGGTAACAGCTAAGCCATGGGGCAAGCTGGATATCTCTGCTTTTTCAGACAAAAATTATGCATTCACTGTGGTCTTAAGGCTTCCTCATCTGCTTGACTTTCCTATTCTTGTGTCAGACCATAGTCTTCCAAAAAAGTAAAGGTTTCTGGTTACAGGTGAAGGTTAGTTTGAGGTGCCAGGCCCTGGTCTTCGTGTCCCCTGGGATGACCATGCCACAGTGCAGTCCACAGCCCTTCCCAAGCACACACAGCTCAGGCAGCAGTGGGATTAGGACTCACAGATGTCTGTTGCCAACAGGATCTTTTGACTCTGAGCTTCAGCTCTGGACAGTTGTGTAAGAATGTCAGGGTCTGTTGGTCCCCACCTTTAGCTTGCCTCTGGAATGAGGTTTCAAATAATTCAGGTTTGCTCTCTCTGGAGACAGCAGCAGATCTTCCCCTGCCACACTGCATCTGAAAAAACAAATCAGTGAAATGACTGAGACAAACATAAATACAACATTCTTCTCTAGTAATCAAAAAGTCTAGTTCAAGCCCAAATTGTTGGGCCGCTTCTTCCTGTTCTCCAGGCAGTTAAAGCAATGCCTGTGCTGAGTTGAGTTTTACTTTGTTAACAGTAGCTCTTTCTTTTTTTCCAGACCACTGCTTCTCTTCTTCTTGGGGACATTTGCCATCTGTTTTATAATTTCACCATTATCTGATGGTAGGACTCAATGACCTTTCTAGACTTTAATTAAAGTTTCTTTCTTTTTAAATCATCTTCATCAAATTCGTGTTTCCAAGCCACCTCTCTTGTGAATATTTTATCATTCTGACTGCAAGGAGATACATGACAGAAATATATTAATTACTTTTTATTTTATCAAACTGATGAATTAATCTGTGATTGGGTATGAAAAGGGTAGGAAATGTCTCCTGAAGTCTATATAGATGTCATGTTAGTCATTCTATGAGTCACTTTACAATTTTTACACTATTTGAGTTTACAACTGAAAATGCAGGCTTTAGCAGTTCAAACCCAATATGTGACCACCCAGTTAAGCCTCGTTAAGCATTTACAACAGCTGGATTTGGCTGCATTGTGCACAGAGCAGGGGCATTTCCTCTGCAGAACGTGCTAAAGATGGTAGAAAGGAGGTAAAGAGCTCATTATCTATCCCAGATGGGGGGACCAGTGTGGGAGCACCTGGGACACGAACTCCACGTAGGTGACCTCCGAGCTGCCTGGGCAGGGAGATGCTTCCCCAGACCCAGAGGGAACTTTCCTGGTGCTGACAGTGGCCCTATGGCCGGTGCTGCAGGGCTTCTCTGCGTGGAGGAGAAATACTTGGTGACAGGCTCCTTTCTCCACTGTGGATTTCTTTGATGGCTGTTGTCAAGACAGTCAGGCTGAGCTTTAGCATCTCTGCTCCACTCCTCATCCATAAAACAGAAGGAGAAGAGAGGAACACACTCCTGTATATCCCAGGGAGCTGTGGATAAACGCATCAAACTCTGCCGTGCTGTCAGACGCTGTGTCTGTGCAGGGACAAGCAAAACCGCCAGGCTTAGGAAGTCAGCTCTGCTTTTGGGTAAGCAGCAGGACAGGAGTGATTAGTCTCCCCCTTTGCTACCTTCAGACACAGACACTTTCCTGCAGGCTGGGGAGGAAGGGAAGAACCTCAGTTGCTCTCTTTCCTCTGCCACAGCTGCTGCCACGGTGCTTCCCAGGGCACACACCTGTAAGTGAACACCTCTGCAAGGGCTGAGAGATGTTATTCCAAATAGGAACCACGTTTCTCATTTAACCATCTGGGATACAGTGATCTCTTTACTGTGCTTCCAAAAAAGTATCACACATAAATATCACAAAAGACTGTGCATTTAATATTTTGTTATGCGATGCACGAGGTTTTACAAGAGTATGAGCAGAATGGAATTAGAGAAACAAGTAGCCTAATGTTCAGACTGATAGTTAAAGCATAAAAAAAGAAATATTACTCAACAAACCTCTGGGGAAAGCAAGGAGCAGTTGAGTCCATCCTTCTCTGGTCCCAAAGTATTTTGTGTTGTCATGCAGCACATCTCTGCCAGCAATGAGGGAAGGCTTTGAAGGCAGGTTTGGAGCAGGTTAACTGCAGGTGATGTACCATTTGTTCTGTGCCTTTCTGTCCCCTAGGTAAACCCTTATGGCAAGGAAACTGCATCTTGAGTGAACAGAGGGTGATTCCAGATCCACCTAAGGGAAAGGGAAACAGGAACTGGGAGATTAGGCCCTGGATATTAAAAATGCCGTTCTGGACCACCACAGGAAGCCTCCAGCTCCCTAACACATTCAAAGACCATTAAATGTACTAACAGAGCACATGCACAATGTGGCATGAAAATTGTCAGAACAGGGCTCAGGAAGGGAAGATGTCTCTATCATTGATCAGGAAAACTCTGGCAGGGAGGAGCATACCTGAACCCCAAGGGGGCCCAAGGAGTTTGTGAAGACACCAGTCATTTCTAACGACCAAGAGACACACACTACTGCTATAGCCATAGAAGACTGATGTTCAGGCTGTCCTAAGTCCCAGCACTGCACTTCTCAGTCTCAGTATGAGCAACACTTGGGGAAATCTGCCTTCTGTTCAGATGTACAACTGTGTGCAACTGTACAAGTGTGTTCAGCTCGGTACAGCTGTGCAGAGGATACCTCAGTTATGCATGAAATATGCATAAATTGATGCTTGAGTTGGGAGTTTTGGCACAGAAGGAGAGCCTTGCCTTTATGAGAAGGCTAGAAGAGAAAGGGCACAGAGTGTGGGCTGCCTCTCCTCAAAGGCAGAGAGCCCATCAGGGTGAATGAGAGCACCAGCAGTGCCAGAGTACCCAGTTAATGGATGATGGGAGGATCTGTGGAGGCTTTCTGTGTCATCTGGAAGCCAGACTGACACTAATTTCCAGTACACAACCCTCAGAGACACTGCATGTCTTGAAAACTGTAGAAATTAAATGTTTTTAAATTGAGGGAGCAAAGGGACACTGTTCTCACTAAAGCAGGACAGGGAGCAAGGAACCCTCTGTTCTCTTCTTTGATTTCCTCTGAACTATCTGTGCTAATTGCTGCATTGGTTTGTGCCTTGGTTTCTCCATGTTTGTGATGGGGTGGGTGTTGCTTCATCCCTGAGAAGTGTCCTAGAAGTTCACAGACTCTTTAGGGACACAATATTTTCTTAACACTTCTGGCACTCTAACCAGACAGTGGTGTGCCTGTCCATCCATCCCTCCATCTGCAGGAAGCATCCCTCACAGTGTGTTCCCCTGCTCTGGCAGGCTGTATCTCTCCATGCACCCTGCAGTGCCTCTGCTGCTCCCAGTTCCCTGTTTCCCTGCCTGTGCTGCAGAGCAAAGCAATGCACAGGCCCTCTGGACGCTTTGGGACTATCAGCTGCTCTGAAAACAAATCCTTCCCCTCCCACGCTGGAGTCTGCCTCACATACCAACACCTCGGGGAAATAACTCAGCCCCACTGCCTTCCCTCACCTCCCTGACCAGCGATCCCACTGATTCCACTGAGGGTTTCCTCCCACCCAGCACCTCTGTGCTGAATTTACAGCACAGTCCAAACAAGCACGTTGCACTTGGGTTTTTTCCCCCTTCCGGTGGGAGAAGGAGGAGTAATTGCATTTGTCACCTCTGATGGCGCACCCAGAGCCAAGGGAAAGCGAGCCATTATTCTCATTTACAAACAGGTAGGTAATCTCTTCTCACATGCCCTCAAAAATCATTGTGCTATGGGAGCAGGCTGTGCAGATTAGCCGATACTGGGAGATTGTCTTCAGCAAAGCAGTAAAAGCCTTAAGTGCACTAGATTGGTTTTTGATTGACTTTTGGAGGAATAGTGTATCAGAGGAATCCAAATAAGCTCTCCCTGTGGTATTTTAAGTGGATATAATGGTCAGAACTGACAAACAGTAATGAGCCTTGTAGACAGGAGCAACTGTATGTTATTTAATTTCCACCAAAGAAGATATCTCAGCACAGAACCTCGGGTCTAAGGCAACACACAAACACTCAACAGCCAGATTTTGTTTCTAACACTGCTGAAACACAGGGTGGTCCAGTTCCCTCTACTGCTTAAAATTTGGGGGCAAAAATCTTAAATGTCACCAGGCAAGGATTGCAAATAAAAAATTACTTCCTCTTTGGAAAGGTTAAGTGAGAACTCTCTCATACACCCCACTTCCTAGCATCTAATGGCCTCCACACAAATCATTTCAAGCTGAAAATGTGAGATTGCTGATTAGTACCTGGGGAATTTCAGCTTGGATGTGGGAGAATGAATCCCCTTTGCATCAAATGTCAGACAGCAAGACATGGACACCCTGCAGCCAGAGGTACTGTGAGGTTTTTCTTTGAAGTTGTGAGACTTGGAGGAGAATTTTTTAGAGAGCATGGGTTAATTACCCCATCAGACACTCCACACCGGGTCTTGGGAGGGTCTCCTTGGCTTTGCACACACTCCTGGTTCAGAAGGAGGAGAAGAAAATTTTAAAATAACACTTTAACGAACATTCCGAACGATCCATGAAACATTTGCTAAAATAAACAGGTTGGATGCTTTCATCCACTACCAAAGATGTAAACACACTCTTGTCTGACTCGAACATTGCTGTTTTCTCATGGTTTCTTCCCAGCGGACAGCAGGAGACTGGATTTCAGCTCTCTTGGCGGGGTCAGATGGGGCTGTAGGCAGAGCAGGCAGCTGCCGGGCCAGCAGGGAGGAGCCGCCACCCCGTCCCTGCCCAGCCCAGAGCTCTCCCGGGAGAGCAGCCGGAGCCAGCCCGCACCGCGCTCTCTGCTCCCCCGCCCAGCCCAGCGCAGGCATCCCTGAGTGCTGCTGCTCCCACCAGTGCTGGGCTGAGCACAGCAACCTTCTAACCGGGAGCTGGCCCAGCAAACCCACCTCTCCTGAGCTCCCTCCAGCACCTCATCCCACTGCCTGGCAGAAGCCCTTCTCCATCCATCCCCTTTCCTCGCAACAGGGGGCTGAAGTGGCAAGGAAAAACATGACAGTGCCTTTTTGCCCCTGTTTTCATATTGTAAGTAGTTTTAATGCATGTATGACCCTCCCTTCAGTTTCTATAGAGTTTGCAGAGGAGCCTGTGGCTCTAAAAAATGTTGTTTCCTGTTTTTTCTATATTGCTCTTGGTTTTCTCAGTAGTCACCCCATTGGTCTCTGCCCCTGCCTATCCACTTACTTGTCTGTCCTCTCATGTCCTCCTTTTAATTACAAGCAGCCAAAGATGTTAAGTCCCTGAAAGATTTGGATAAAAGGAGCATAAGACCTGAAGGTTTTCCTTTACGGTTGCTACAACTTATCCCCTCACCTACTAAAGCCAGTGGTCGGTGCCACCTGGCAGCCACCGCGCCCAGAAAATGTGCTTAAAGTCCTGACATTATTTGCCACCCGGATGGGGAACAGACTCATCCAGTCTGCTGTGGGAGGCACAGCAGATAAGAGGCTAATGCAAAATCTATAGGAAATTAGAAGGCAGTAAATCTGCTTGTTTAATGAGAGATTCGGGCTCTGAGGCTCGGTCTGCTTTCAAGAAAAAAGGAATTAGTCGCTGCTCTGTCCATCTGCTGCTGAAGCAGAAAGACCAATATTGAGAGATGCTGCTTTGTGTGCTGCAAGATGTGTGTCCAAGAGGTCCTAAAATGTTCTAAAATGCATGGGGCCCCATGCCAATGACAGCATGTGAGTCCCTGACAGCCCATGCCCAGAGCCGAACATACGGACACACCATCCCACGCAACCCTCAGCCCACATGGCACAGGGATGGATGCTTTTATATGTCCCCAGGGGAAGGAAAACTGTCATGTCAAGGAACTCCAGTGGAGCCCAGGGCATGCCTCAGCGTGGCTCTGTGAGTGGCCTTTTACTGTGCTGTGTTTTCAGCACATGGGCAAGAGGAAGCCAGGCTGTGGCCAGGGCTGACCATCACCACAGTGCTCAGCTGCTTCTGCAAGGGCTGAAACCCTGCTCAGCTACAGCAGCTCTGAGGGGCTGATGGCAACACCCCAGCATTTCACCCCCTTATGCCATGTTTCTCAAAGTCCTGTTTTTGGTTCATATCCAAGTACGAGGTCTGAGGGCACTGACAGTGAATTAAAGGGTTAAAGGCTGCCTAGCAAGTGTGTTTCTAATCCCACAAAACCATCACAATCTATTATTTTTCCTTATTTAAGCGTTTTACTTCATTTCTTTGATTTTTTTTTTCAGATTTTGCAGCATTCTCTGCTCTCGAGAGAGGGTCTGAGGTGTGCTGCCTGTGTGCCTGGGGATACCTGTGACCCCACCCATTGCAGCATTCACTGAACTGGGCCAGAGGTGCTAGTGAGGCTTTTCTGGTTCTCTTGTTGTAGCAGGGAGCTGTGACAGCAATGAGACCTGAGAGTCTCCAGGATTTAAATGGGTTTCACTGGGGTTAGACAAGAGCTGCAAAGCCAGCACAGGCAGCTCCAGGGCTTGCTTTGACTGGATGCAGAAGATTTAAATAACAAAAGACACATACATAAAACCCCTGGTTGTCCTGCCTCCTAATTACAATCCCAATATACTAATACCTGCCACAGCATTCAGAAACAAAAATTCACACAGGAGCAGTAATTCAACACACTGAGCTAGCTACAAAAATCTGCTTTCCAAGCCCATCTCCTGGTGCCTCCGCTTCCCCTCCCCGTGGGATGAGAGCTCTTTCCTTCCCAGAGGCTTTGTAGAAAAACTCACAGTTTGTAAATTCATTTTTACCAAGCTCTCCACCCCTGAGCACTGACTCAATGGGCCTAGTCCTTAGAGGAGAGTTCAGGAAAATTAACCCACACAAGAAAGAGCTAAGCAGGATTTGACTGGCTTCTCACTTTGGGAGTTGAATGACAGGGGAGATGTGATAAGGGTCTATAAGCTCAGAAGTTGTATGGAGAGGGTGAGCAGGGACTGATATCTCACTGCTTTCCAACAAGATGGCATCAAACTAGGATGGCAGGTTAAAAAAAAAAAATAAGGGATTTCTAAGAAAAAAAAAAAAAAAAGAAAAGAAAAC
>VZRZ01005367.1:621354-733808 GCA_013398175.1 Climacteris rufus
AAAAAAAAAAAAAATAAGGGATTTCTAAGAAAAAAAAAAAGGAAGAATGAAAGAATGAACACGTCGACAGAAAATAAACCTGGGGATGGTTTATCAGGGTTGGGAAGTCCCTGGTAGGGGCTGGGGGTTGTTGAGGGGAACCATTCTCTCCTGTTAGCTGTGCTCTGACCCTCCTCCCGGTGTGCCCAGGACCCAGGCACTCCAGCAGCCCGTGGGGGATGTTCCCGGGGCTGTTCCTGCTCCATGGACTGAGCAGGGAGCGGCCACTCCAGCTCCAGGCTCTTGGGACACGGCAGCACCGCCAGAGGCTGCAGGCACCGCTGCCTCATTCGGGGAGTTCACACCTAAGCAGTCCAAGAAAGCCACTTCACAAATTCATCAATAAACTGTGCAGAGCACGTCCGTGCAGCAGCCGCAGCTGCCAGGCTGGGCTGGGCTGCACCCGGACCCACGCGCGTCCCATTCCCGGCCCTGCCTGGCTTCGCTTCCAGCTGCACGTTCAAAGCAAGAACAGCAGCGAGTGCTTAGACAGTGGCTTTCATTTTCCACCACTTTCTAATCAGCGACTAATTAAATCTCAGTGCCCCAGCGAGGTAAATATATCTGTTTCATGCATTAATACATATATATATTATGTTTGATCTTTCCTTAACAAGTCCCCATAGCCCTGGAAATCCACACGGAAAACAGAGAGAGGGGGGGTAAAAACAGCACCAGCTTTGAAATCCAAAAGATCTTCATTTGTATGTCAGATTGAAAGTAAGAAGAAAATAGTTATTTGGCAGGTCTGTTCCCACTGAGGGATTGGTTTGCCTCAATTTGTATTAAATAAGTGTAGCACCAAAAAGTATTTAATGCATAATGTATAATATAATATAACTAGCAGTACACTAAATAATATCCTATGACTTTAAACATTAATGACTGTGTGTGAGTATTTCTTTTGAATTTCAAACTACACAGAAAATATTTGTCAGCACTAAAAATAAGCTTGTGATAGATAAATAAAATATTGGTGCAATAAACCCCAGTCATGATGTGCCTATTTAAATGCATATATACCTCTGTTTAATGCAGAACACTGAATGCTGTTTTTGTATAATATTCTACTAATGTGTACACTACAATATAGTAATATTCAACATCTTTTTCCCTTCAGCTGCAGAAGAATTGCCAATTCAGTACAACATTTGCTGCTGAAGGATATGTTTATACCTTCTCATTTTTTAGCTTCTTGGTTTTATGCAAAGATGAAAGAAATTGTTTCACCCACATACAGACGGGAGACTTCACACCAAAGACTATTTAGATGACATAAATCCAATTATTGCCATTTTATTTAACTATAGTTTTTACATTTCTGGGAACTGTGCACTAGGCTCATTCTCTCTACCCAAGGAGGCAACAGCTTTCATGGGAATCTTTTGAATGGCAACAAACTCTGGAAAACACATGAACATTTTCAGGGGCATGCTGAGATCTAGTTTGAGTACATGCTAAAGGCTGGGAACACATTAAGTGCTGTCCTAGCTGGGGCTGAGTTGAATCAACTTCATAACTGTTATCTGAGCCAGGACTTAAGCTCTTCTATTTTTATTTTCCTTTTTTTTTTTTTTCCAGTTGGATCTGATCACACTTGGCTGGCAAAATAATATGCTGTGCTATAGCAACACGCAGGCTTCACCATGATGGTTATGTAGATCAGAGCCTAAAAGTTTGTCCCTCCCAACATTTTTTAGTCCTTGTGTTGTTCAGAAAATTCCTGGTCCCTGGGAAGCTGCCCTGAGTTGTCACAGAAGCCTCTCCTGAAGAACCTGATGCTCTTCAGGCCAAAGTCACGCCTGACAACACAAATGTCACTTCACCCACAGCTTTCACATGGGCCGTGGTGCCAGAGGCAAGGGGCGTAAGATGGGGAGCTCCATGTAGGAAAACCAGCCAGAAATATGAAGGTGCAAAAAGAATTTTTTTAAGAAACGGAGTTTTCAAGATGGCCTAATTTTATTAGCTTGGACTGGGCTTCTTGGGTATGTTCCAAATTAAAAAAAAAAAAATGGCGGGAGTGGAATTCTTGGAAATTCAGGCATGAAATACATGGCTTTGTTTCAAACTTCATAATGAAAAAATAACAAAGTCAAGTACCAGAGCGGTCAGACTTTATGTTCTCAGTAAAACAAAATATTTTGCTTAATATTTCACCTTGCAAAAATACTTTTAAAATTCTACTTTGAATTGATCTAACCTGAGCTTCCTTCAGTTTGGCCGAAGAACAAAAAAATAGAAATCCAGCATTTGCACAGTTCCCTCGTGTTCATGTGGGCGTCCTATTTTGTTCTGACCCAAAAAAAGATCTTTCAGTCCTCTGATACTTGGTGAGAGGGAGCACTGGTGCCTCCCACCTTGCTCTTCTCAGGATATGGAAGCTGGGCACAGGCAAGTGTCTCAAATGTCTTAAAAAGCCTCTAGAAATTCTGTTTCCAAAGAAAAGTTGAAAGTGAGGAACAAATACAGGTGACGCAGAGATATTTTCTCGAGTTTGCTGTGAATCTGTAACAAAGATCTATGGGGTGCCTTGCTCAGCTGAGGGTTCTTTCTACAGATCTTCAAGGCAGCATAGGAAAAAATAACCAGATGTATAATCTGGCAATCTACCTAAATAGCAATAGGTCAAGGACATGCTCATTTTGGTGCATGAAGGCCTTGACAAGCCACTCAAATTACAAACGCTGTGGAAGTGCTGAGTTAACCTATCTGGTGGTAAGTGCAATTTTAACCCAGGGTGCAGGCATTCCTGTGGCACACAGTTGTCAGGGTGGGGTCAGAGTCAGGAAAAGATGGTTTCTGAGGCATTCAGGCCCGTGCCACTGCTTTATTACATGAGAACCACTGATAGCACTGAAGTATGGGCCACATGCTGCTCTCTGTTATACTGGATTAAAACTGTAACCCATAGGGTGCTAAATCTGGGTTTACACTTGCTTTGGAAATGCAGAGACTGGTCTCTGCCCCTGCAGAGTATCAGGAGGTGCCAACACTCGAGACAGTCACTGCAGCATCCCCAGACTGCGCTGAATGCAGCATCCTCTGCAACCCAACCCTCATTCACACACACCCAGCCAGTCCATCAGAAAAAAAATTACTGCAGAAGGGCAGAAGTATTCCTAAACCACGAACCACTCAGTGTTTTCATATGCTGCTCTGTTGATTTTAATGAGGTTTCTTCCAAGAGGTACAGTGGACACTCCATGCTTTCACAAAGAACCGTGCAACCTCCATCACCTGAACTTCAATTATCCAATTTCCCTGGTACCTGGAAAGGCAATGCATGGTAATTACACTGAAAGTTATTTTAGTAACTCAATCATCCAAATTTTGCCAAGCTTCTCATAAATTCAGAGAAGCCAAGGTTATGCTATAGACATGGGTGTGTTCACATGTCAGCTGTAGGTATCTAAAAAATTAAAGACTTGACAGCAATTTAGAAAATGAGTTGCTGGGTATTTTCAGACACCAAGGAGATCAAAGGATTGATGCAATTTGGGGAGATGTTGTAATAATTAACTATTTCAGAAGGGATCTCCCAGCCAAGCATTCAGTTTGAGGAATTGTTTTAAATGTATGGGATAGCTCTGCATCTTCCAGCCTCAGAACCAGCACAGAAATATGCGTGGGATTTACTGTGACAGGGAAAAAACCCTCCTCATTTGGAGTTGGGCTAATCTCAGAGCAAGACAGCTGAGGCAGGAAAAGCCATTTAAGTAATGTAGTGTTTAAAAGGCCTGGTCTGACCTTCATTTCTATCTGCTTTCTTGCAGTGCTGCCTCTGAAGTGCTGTACAACATAAATAGCATCTGCCCTGGGATTTTTAGCCTGAGCTTAGCAGAAATGGCTCTGGTGGCTGTGATGCACCCTCTCACAGTGATTAGTCACTGAAGTTTTCCAGTTCTTCTGCCATTTGGGGCATATGTTACACTTCTATTTATCCAGACATGATTGGGGAGGCTGCTGATTAGGAGTGACTGAGGGCACTCTTGCTCAGCAGACCTGTGCACCAGATAAAAATAGCAGAAAGCACATAAAAGGGGAGGATGAGAACTGGCCCAGCAGAGAAGGCAGCTTTAGGACACAAAGTTTTCCTTCAGCCTCCAAGTCTGTTGGAGTTAAACTTGTCTCGAGTCAAGTGATCAGACTGGCAGGGACTGCAAGGATTTTCTTGCCCCCTCTGTAGCACGAGAGCAGAGACAGCTTCCCAGGGTGGCTTATGCAAGAAATCATTGTTGCTGCAGGGACTTCGGTAGTGCTGATCTGCTCAGCCTCCTCTGCACTTTTTCTGATGCATTTACTCTTCTGCATAAAAAACAGTCTTGGGTGCTACGGGGTGCCAAGAAGCTTCTGTAACCTATGAAGGACATTATGTGACTCCTCAAGATGACACCTCTGATGACCACAGGAGCTCATCTCCAGAGCAGTGGTGGTCTCCAGCATCCCTCATGCCTAGGAATGTTTTGGAGAGGGGCTTTTTACAAGACCATGTGGAATAGAACTAGGGGAAATGCCTTCGAAGTGAAAAAGAGTAGGTTTTGATTGGGTATTAGGAAAAAATTCTTCACTGTGAGTGTGGTGAGGTACTGGCTCAGAGAAGCTGTGGATGCCCCATTCCTGGAAGTGTTCAGTGCCAGGTTGGATGGGACCCTGATCAATCTCACCTGGTGGAAGGTGTCCCTGCCCATGGCAGTGGGTAGACAGTATTTAAGGTCCCTTCCAGCACAAACCATTCTACGATTCCGTGATTTTATGACTTGATGGTGTCCAAGACTCAACCCTGCAAATCCTCGTCCTTGCAGCACGAAGTGGACACAGCTGGCTGGTGAACACATTCCCAGCAGCCCAGCACAGGGGCCTCTCCCCGGGCCACAGCACTGGCTCATGTACTGCAGAAGCACCAGAGGCTCTTGAGGGCTGCAGCTTTCAGCTCAGGCAGAGAGCCTGGGGAGAGAGGCAATGCAGGAGCACAGCCCCAGGCAGGCACAGTGCCGGCCAAGTGCTGCTCTTCCTCCCCACATGGAAGGCAGAGGCACAGCACAGCTGCCTCTCAGCAGGTCCTTGAATCACCTCACCAGTGAACCAGCCTTTTAGGTGGAACGAACACCAGGGTGGTTTTACACCAGTCCCAGCACGGCCACAGAAAAAGGGTCCTTCGGAATTCCCTGCTGGACACCGAGGAGGGGACAGTGGTGATGACGAGGGCTGTGTATCACCTGCTGTGGGTGTGCACACACAGCACAGAGCTGCTGCCAGGTTCAGGAAGAGGCCAGAAGTAGGATCTCTGCAAACTTTTATGCACAGCTCAACCTGCAGCTGCTGCAGCTTTAATAATGCTTCTCCTCAGTTCGTTGCCTCCCATCTGATCACATTTGCACTGTCATCCATTCTCTGGTCTCTGAATTATGTGGTCACTGACTGGAGCTGGGGAACAGCAGGGGTGATGCTCCCTCTTCCCTTGCACTGCACAAAATATCCTGCAGCAGGGAAGGCAGAGGGGGGCCATGCTGATGGAAGCAGGGAGGGATGCACAGCCCACCACAGGATGACCACATGGAGGACGGGGGCTTGGAGCAGATACAGGAGCAGGGATGGGTTTGCAGAAGCACAAAGGGAGGCTGATAAAACATCAAACCCTAACTGAAAGCAGAGCATAAAACAAATCAAAAGCCAGGCAAATGGATGTCCTTATTGGCTTTAGCAATGTTATTCATTCATTTAACAGCAATCACACACGGACACACACTTTGCAGCCAAGGAGCTCGGAGGGGCTGGCAGGCAGCTAACAGTGCCTTCTTGGACAGGACGTGAAACCCGAAGAGCAGCTCTTATTCCAGCAAAGATTTTGGGACAAATATTTCAGGACATTTCCAAGCTCAGTCTGACCTTCTGGGAACCTCACAAAGTTTCTCAGAGCACTGGCAAGAGCAGACTATATATTAAAGGCCTTTTTAAAGCACAGCAATTTTTAGCACATCCAGCAAGCTGCCAGCACCTGATGGAGCAGAATCAACAGTCCTGACTGGACAGTGAAATCACTCAGAAACATTCAGCCTCAGGCACTCACTTGTAACAGCAATCTGAGCACAGAACAATTTGAGCATTTCTTCTCACCACATCTCACATGTTATACAGGAAAAAAAAAAAACAAACCACCAAACCGTGAGACATCTTCTTAGTGCAAATCTAACCTGCCAGGCTCCTAATCCCAGAGCTCTGGAGAGCAAGAGACATCATTTCTCCACAGAGTTACCTAATACACATGGGGGTGGGATGGTCCCACATCTACCCTCTGGGAAATCTTGTTAGGTATCTGCAAATTTGTCCTTGAGGTTTCTCTTACAGTTCCTGCCTGGACATAACAGTGTTTCTAGATGGTCCACAGGCACTTCCTGTGATACCACACATCTAATCCCCTGGGTTTACCATCTCTGTCACTTAAATGGATGAAGGATGGGCTAGGGGAATAGCAGCATCCTCAGGTTGCAGACCAAAGTGTGACCCCTCAGACAAGTTGTGTTTTGGGCCTCCTGTACCTGCTCTGATGAGGAGGCAATTCTGCTCTAGCTGAGGGGATGAAGATTCAGGAACCATCAGTTTTGGCAGCAAACCCAGTTTCCAAAGCTCTTCCTTCCCAGCTGACCCCACAGCTCCAGTTATAACTGGGGCACCTGAAATCATCCTGTGTTTGATCTGGTTTCAGACTGTGGTTAAAAGGACATGTGTCCAAAAAGGGTATTTTCAACGTGGATCATGTCAGAGATTCAGTGCTCAGGGATTTCCAGGGCAGAGGAGGGCATGGTGATCTGTCCCTTACATGTCCCTGTTTCTGTCACATCTAGACATGACCAACAGAGCCCCCAAGGATCCTGGACATACCACTGGTCCCACAAAGGCACTGGTAAGCAGAAAGGGTTTACAGAGGTATCAGAGGCACTGAGAAGTGTGCAAATACTTTGAATTTCCCTAAAAAGTAAAAACTGCAGTGCTCTGGTGGGAACAGGGGTTTGGTTGCTTCCTTCTGCCAAGATGGAAGTTCACATCCCTCTCTAAAAAGACCTGGAGCAACATGTGCCTCATCCAAAGTCAACTGTCATGAATGGGAGCTGGGTATTAACTTCCAAGGCCAAAACTTCCAGTCCCTAAACAAACAGAATATGAAAGTGATACAGACAGAAAGTGCTCACCATCTCCAGCATGTTTCCAAGGAACAGTGTTCACTCCCTGAGACTGAGGAGGAATCTCACGAAGACAACAGGAAGAAGTTAATAAAGTTTTTCTATGTGATTTTTATTTGGTGTCAAGTATCAGCCAGCTTGCCCATCTGGGATATTAATAATGCAAATAGTGCTAAAGGTTGCTTTGCTCTGAATGAGCCACAGGAACTTACAGAGTTCATTAGACTCACATATTTCCTCTCCTCCCATTTAAATGAAGAGAGGGGACGCCGTGCCGTTTCCTTTCACACAAAACTGTTGGGCTTTGGCAAGGTTTTAACATTATTTAATTAGCCCACTCGAATTTCACTGAATCGGGAATATTCTAGTGACAATAATGTCTCCCTCCTGCTGAGTATCAGAAGGTAGAAAATAAAAAGCTCTGTCATGCAAATGCAGCCTCAGCACCGTGCCTAAGGTGGCTGGAAAATATCATTTAGTCCAATTATTCTTCCTGCGATTCTTGTGAATTTGGGAAAATGAAAATGAACCGGAGATTTTCCCCTCTCTAAAACCTGCTGCTGCCTCACCCCATGGAAAAAGCCACTCCTCCATGGATCAGCCTTGCCCACTGCTGGTGCAGTGCCCCAGGAACCCCTGCAAACACACCTTGAAATCACCAAAAAGAAAAACAACCAACACAACCCGACCCAAAATATGATTAGCAGACAAAAGCCCGACCCAGAACCTAATGTAAAATATCCTTCTGCTGTTCATGGGAGTTAGCAAGCAGACAGATGACTCACTGATTGATATATTATCCTGCCCTGCCAACGCATCTGGGTACATCGCAAAGTGGAAAACAGTACATTAATCTCTGTCAGAGGGAAATCAATGGGAATCAGGCACCTAATTCCCTTAGCTGCTTTGGGAAGTCCCGCCCTTTCTCCACTTATCATAAATCAAATTTAAAAGAAAATCTTTCTCTGCCTGTGAACATACTGCATCTGCCCAGCCACGATCTCTTCCCACTGAAATTCATCCTCAGCATCTGCTCCTGGGGTCCCACATATCTCCATGGTGCTTCCCACAATCTGTGGATGATGCTGCAAGAGCCTGTTAAGGTTTTGTTCACTGAGTGAGAGTCACCTCCTTTGCACTCAATTATCCCCAAGCTAGTAGGTACAGGGGAAAATAAAATGAAGATGGTGCCTCAAAATAAATATGGACTTGAGAATCAATTCTTACTTTTGCAGTCAGGTACCTGCTGGCTGAGCTGTTCTGCTCCTCAAAGTGCTGGAGCTTCTGCCTGTGGTAGGAGCATTTGTCAAAATCACCTTTGTTACTGGGTTGGTACCAGTTCAGCAATTCAGATACACATCTATGAGCAATCACTTCCCTGTTCCTGGCTTGCCATGCTCTGGGTAGGATTTCCACATGAAAAGTTGATTAATTACATAAATTTAAGGGTAACAGAAGGGCTGAGCAAGATGGACACCAGGTAGATTTGCCCGCTGCATGATATGGAGTTGGGTCCGCAGTGTGGCAAAATGTTTTCCCTGCTGACAGGCTTCTGAAATTCACTCCCAAATCCGAGCGTGGCAAGCTGAGCACGTGCACATCTCCATACATTTCCCACAGAGGGAAGAGTTACACACGGCAGGAGGTTTCTTGAAGAAGAGGTGGTGCTGCCTTCAGACAAAGAAGAAGGAGATGACCGCCCGCCTGCCCACCCGTGCTTTTCCACGCTGCTGTGACAGTGGTCCAGAAAGCTTCTCAAACCAAACCATGCAAGTACAGGGCGGCCAGTCTGGTCCCAAGTGGGCCTCACACCTACCTCAGCCATGCCTACAGAACACCCCTAGCCCTGCTTCTGCCCAGATCCCTGCACCAGAGAATATGTGGGTCACTTCCAGCCTGGGCAGAGACAACACCAGTCTCCAGCATTCACCACTGAGCAGCACTACCACCACTGTGCTAAAAGCAAACACGTGTTCTTTTTTGTTCCTCAGGTGGTGGTGTTTTGTTGTGGTGGATTTTTTTTTTCATCTTCAAAAGACATTGATTCATGTTAAATTGTATAGAAATAATTTTCCTTTCACAGCACCGCCAAAGTCCCTTTCTGTCACGAAGTCCCACCTCTGTAAAGCTGTTGGCTTCATGCCTATTAATTTTCTCCTTCAGAAATCAGCAGGAGGACAGGCAGAAGTTATCCCTGTGGAGACTGAGCTCAGCCAGGAGCAGGGAGCACCGTAAGGCCCCAGCTGCACCCCTGGAAATACAGAACAGTGCTTTCTTATTTTACACTCTGAAATTGCTGCTGTACCAAAGGAGTGATGCAAAGACTTCCCAGACAAGAACAAAAGGCAGGAGAGGAGCAGGGGCATCTGGTGGTGTTGGGGGCAGAGGATGCAGAGCAGCTTTCTCCAATGCAGGAAGGAAACTCTTTGTTCAGAGCTTATGCAATTGAAAATGCAGATTCAGACGGACCCAAAGGGTTCACAGATGCGTGTCAGGCTGGTTAAAGCAAAAGGGAATTAGAAGGATTGTCTGACAAAGGGAAGTTTGACTACAATACTAACATTTTTTTTAAAATTAACTTTTCTTCGTGAAGCAGTGTTTCAAAAGTTCATATACAGTCCCTCACTATAAATATTAGAGCAAATGAGCATTAAACATGACTTAAATGGGGGGGGGGGGTGCAAATAGTATATATTAAAAAATACATGGTTTATTTGAAGTGAAATCAGATATCTGGATTTAGATTAAACAAAATGTTTAGAACTGCCTTTTTTTTTTTCCCCTCCCCTTCAGTGTTTTAGCTCAGCTGGCAAATCTGAACATCCATCATCGCCCTGCTTATTCTTCCGTCCTGTCTGATAATGCCTCTCCACATGGGGATCAGAAGCCGTGGCTTCCCATAAAGCCCACCTTCCAAAGGCACAAGTAAGTCAGCCTCAACAAGCCCTACACAAGCTGCCAAGAAGCAGAAAAAACACACACATGAAAATGAACTAGATCAAATCAGGAGCGGTGCATTCGTTTGACAGGTTCTGTCCTCTGTAGTTAAAATAAACCTACTGTACCAGGGATGTTTTCACTGTAGTGCACAAACATCAAGTGCTAAGAGCATTTCAGTTTATTGCAAAGAATCTGTTTCCCAGCAGCTGCTCCGAATTGAATTGCATTTTTCTCTGATCTTGCTATTTTTGCATCTATCAGAGACTTCAGTCTCCTGCTACTTCTACAGCATCTTAAACCCAACTCTGACAGGCTTGGGGAAGCAGGACAGCCCTGAGAAACCCTGAAGAGCAGGCCCTCCTCTGGCAAGCTGCTTTCCAGCAAAGCAGTGTGTTCGTGCTGTTGCTGAGTTAATGAGGGTTTGCAGGCACGTAAAAAAGGTACATCATAGAATCAGAGAATCATAGAATGGTTTGTGTTGGAAGGGAACTTAAAGATCTTCCAGTGCCAAGCCCCCTGCTGTAGGCAGGGACATCTTCCACCAGGCCAGGTTGCTCAGGGTCACATCCAGCCTGGCCTTGAACACTGCCAGAGATGCAGCATCCACTGTTTATCTGGGCAACCTGTGCCACAGCCTCACCACCCTCACAGTAAAGAATTTCCTCCTAGTATCTAATATAAACCTATCTTCCCTCAGCTTGAAGCCATTCCCCCTTGTTCTGTCACTCCATGCCCTTGTAAAATGTCCCTCTGCTGTACCCTTCTTTTAGGCACTGGAAGGGGCTGTAAGGACTCTCCAAAATCTTCTCTTCTCCAGGCTGAACAATCCCAACTCTCTCAGCCTTCCCTCACAGGAGAGGTGCTGCAGCAGAGCAGTGTCCTGAGGGGATCCCAGCTCATAGACACTTCATCCACATGGCAGACCCTATTGCCCTCCCACCTTCACAGCCTGCCCTGCATGTGCAGGTTATGAATACAGGGGAAAAACATGAAATCTACCACTGTTTTTCTTCCTCAAACCTCAGTGCTGGCCCAGCCCAAGGCCAGCCCTGTCCCACTTGCCAGCAGCACAGCATCACAGCAAAATAAGGATAAAATGCCTCTCCCAGCCATCTGAGCCTCCCCTGGCCGCTTTCCTGGGGGTAAAGAAATGAGCTCCATCAGAATAACAGTGCTGCCTGCATAATCCTACAGCAGGAGTAAACACTGAGGCTTAACTGTTTTGCAGGCACAAACTGAGCTGGCACAGCAGGAAGATGCTACCCCAGTGCATCAAGACTGGGGGTGGGAGGGCTTATCCCCAAGAATGTGAGCTCCTACAAAAGGAAGATAACCCCGTTTAGAGTGGAGGGCCTTAATGCAAGTTGGGCAACTCCTGTTTCATTCATTACAGCAAAGCCCCCTGGCCCCCATCCCTCGAAGAGCCTGCGGCAGCACAGGGAGGGAGAGCACTGGGATGTTGCTGCTGGCAGGGTTTGAACCAAAGCTGGTCACACAGCTGCACAATCAGATGGTGGCTTGGCAAACAGAATTAACTAAATGTTATCACCTTCCTGGCCTCAGAGTGGCTTTCACAGCATATAAGCATTCCTGAGTGTTATCCTTGCCCATCCACAGCATCTCACCTTGCCTTTGTCTGGCAGCTCCGCTGCCATGGCACCCTGGCATGCACCTGGAAATGCCATCATAACTGAGGAAGCAAGGCAGAGTTTTTACTTAAAAAAGAAATAAATGCAAAATCGGTTAAGTTATTTTTAAGGAGACTTTTGCCCAGGCCCCATCCTTTTCTCCAAGTGATAGGTGTGACACTGCAATATGATGTGTGCTAGGAAGTGGTAGGTGGGAAAAGAGCTGGCAGGGAAAAAGCCAGGAGCTCTAAAGGTGCAGGGGGGAAAAAAAGGAGGTGAGATTTCAGCTGTTAGCACACAGTTTCATGTGTGCAAGCAGCACTTGGCACCCACAGTGCAAGGGGAGGGAGATGTGCTCACTGCATTCCCAGGTCAGCCCTCAGCCCACAAACAAGGCAAAGCTCATGTGTAACCCATGGGATGGGTGCTGCAGGGGATCTGTGTGACAGAGACCTCCATCTCCCAGGGCTGGAGCCATCTCAGGTCCCACTCACCTACTGTGCCAGGTCCTATGGAGACTGGATGTTACTCCACATGGGGACAGCTCACTGAAAAACCTGTACCCACCACAGAGCAAAAACTGTATTTGATCCAATTAACACCAAGAGTAATCATTAAAATCAGTGCAATCACATCTCTCTTCCTGTGACATTGCTCTGTTCAGTTTAATTGGCTTTTCTGTTGGCCCAACATCTCTTAGTTTCAAACCAGGAGATGTTTTGCATCACCAGTGCTTGACCCTATTCAAGAGCCAGCCCCAGGCAGCCCTGGAGGTGGAATGGAAGGAGTGTGATGCCTATCAGGGGTGCAGGGCAGGGCTCAGGATCATTCATAAGCATATTCATTTTATGTTGCTGCCAGAAGCAATCAGCAGCAGGACAGTCAGAGATGCTGGCATGAACATGTTGGTCATTACATTCCAGATTCATCCTCTGGGATGCAGAGGGAGCAGCCTTTAACTCCCTCTCCCAAATAAACAGAACATAAAACCAGGAGAAACTCCCCAGAATACCAACAAACCTTCCAGTTTTCACCCTAGATTACTTCATGGTTAATTTATTCTTATTTATTCTTATGCAACCTTGGGTTTTTTGCTTTCTCTTTTCCCTGGTGCCTGCCCCTTTGAAGTATTTTTAGATTGAACTCAGATCCCCTCTTGCCTTTGCTGGGTGAGACAAGACACACTCCTCTCCTAAGAAAAAATGCTCTATTTTCCTGCCAATCTGCTCACACTTACATCCACATCACAGGAGTGACCAGGTCATGAGATCTAGTAGACAAATGCAACAGGCCAGGCTCAGTTTCACACAACCAACTCCTTCCCCTCTGGGGCTGCACCTCATGGTGGCTCTCTCTTGCTCAGCATTCCATGGGCCAGACATCTCTTCTGTAAATGGGTCCCAGGCACTGGCTCTGACAGTGAGGATAAGGGCACGATTTCTGCTGTGCCAGGTGAATGGGCTTTGGACAGGGTTTGGACTGCAAGGGACAATGAAGATCACCTCCTTCCAACGCCCTGCCATAGGCAGGGACACCTTCCACTTGTCCAAGTTGCTCAAAGCCCCATCCAGCCAGGGATGGGGCAGCCACAGCTTCTCTGGGCAACTGTGCCAGGGCCTCAGCACCCTCGCAGTCAAGGATTTCTTCCCAATATCTAAACTAAACCCACCCTCTTTCAGTTTAAATCCATTCCTTCTTGTCCTATCAAGATGCCCTTATAGAAGGTCCTTCTCCAGCTCTCTTGCAGCCTCTTTAGGCTGCTAAAAGGTCACCTCAGTGCCTTTTCTTCTTCAGGCTGAACAGTCCCAGCTCTCTCAGCCTGTTCCCATCAGCAGAGAGGTTCCAGCCCTCTGAGCATCTCATGCTCTCCTCTGGACTTGCTCCAACAGTTCCATGTCCTTCATATTTTGGGGGACCCTAGAGCTGGACACAGTGCTCCAGGTCTCATCAAAACAGAGCAGAGCAGAGGGGCAAAATCACCCCCTCACCCTGCTGCCCACGCTGCTTTTGATGCAGCCCAGTTTGTGTTTGATTTTCTGGGCTGCAAACACACATTGCTGGGTCATATTGAGCTTCTTGTCAACCAAGACACCCACGTCCTTCTCCTCAGGGCTGCTCTCTGTGCATTCTCTGCCCAGCCTGAATTTGTCCTTGGGATTGTCCTGACCCAAGTTCAGGACCTTGCACTTGGCCTTGTTGAATCGTCCCCACAGCCCAGCTCCCCAGAGCCAGACTGGAGCCCCTAAACCAACACAAAGCCAAGGAAGGGAAGATGCACAAGATCCAGTGATGCAAACAGGAACACCCAGCCCTCCTCCCTGCAGCTGCCATGCCTCTGTCCATGGTGTGGGAATTGGTGGTGGATGTCACAAAATGTCCTTGTGCTGCTGCGCAGGATTCGGTCCCTCCCAGCAGGATGCCCCAGGGTTTGGACACAGCTCCTGACCCATCACTTCTCAGTGCCTGCTCTGAGTACACCCTGCAGCTCTCAGCTCAGTGGTCCTGCCCCCACACTCTCATCTTCTCCTCCCTATCAGTGGCATTTTGGGGAATTTCACAGTGAGGCAGCTCCACAGTGTTTGCCTGGGAAACAGCGAGAAGCAGAAATGGTCTAAATACTTTCAGGCTTCTGGCAGTTCACAGAGCAATACCCCAGGCAAAGAAAAAGATATCTTGATTAGAATAATTATAATTGTCTTTTCCTTCGTTCTTTCTACAGAAATTCCAGGCTAAATTATCATCTAATTTCAGAGAACTCCATGACCAAGATTATCTATGAGTCATTTGTAATTATGTGCCAGATTGTATTAAAGCATGAAAATACAAAGGTTTCTCATCAAATACTAAGGGGGTTGGGGAAGAGAATCAAATTACATTGGAGCTAGATAACTGTTCCAGCCACTTTCTGTTCTGATTCATGGCATCCAGCAAATGCAAAGGAAAAAAATAGAGAAAATTCTCATTTTAATAATTGTATAATTGTGAAAACTGACAAATTACAGGAAATTTCAGTTTAAGGCTGACATACTATCCCCTTCCAGTGCTGCTCTAGAAAACACTCTGAGGAGCTTTAAGACTCTCCTGTTCTGGCTCTGCACTAATTCCCATGAGAATTTCTACTGCAGCTTCGCCCTGGGCCTGAGTTTAGTGTTAAAAAGTGGATAAAAACTGCCCATTTAGAAATGCAGTCTGTATCTATCCAAACACACTTAGCTGGGGGCAGCAAACATGCCAGCTGCCTTTCTGCACAAAAGAGAATACCCCAGCAGCAGGAAATGTCCAGGGACTTCTGCATCTCTCTCTGGCCACCTTCCCAGCCCAACTCTCCGGGGACAGGAGCTGCATTGGAAAATTGGGACTCTTCTCCCACAGTGGCACTGCACACCCATGGCCCCAGTCCTACAGCACCAGTGATGAGCCCCAGGGTCAATCCAGGCAGGCAGTATACTGTATTTTAAACAGCCAGAGGGAAGCAAAGGAGAATATGTTCCCCATGTGGAAGTGTTGGGTGGAGAGGAAGCAGGAGAGGGGACGTTGGAATCAGGGTCATTGGCTGCAGGGGCAAAATTTGGGGCTGCATATCAAGGGAGACCCAGATGACAATCTTGACAAGGCTCTAATGTGTTCGCTTCACTTCATAAACAAATGCACATATCAATTTTAAATGAAATATTAACATGCTGTACAAATTGGATGGGACCAGTTGTCCTCCCTGAGAGAACTGGGTCCTATTTTCCCATATTACTGAGCAGTCAAAAACAGCATGAATATATCTCTAACCCCAACAGCCATGTAAAATCAAAGCACAAGATGATGAGAGCTCCCAGGTGATACAAAAGTCTGGGATGTGCCTCCCCACAGATTTTCATGCCTTTGGTTAAATTGGATGCTGCCCATCCAGCCACAGCCAGGGCTCCTCCAGGTGCACCTCCTGCCATGTTCCAGGGCAGCTCACACCTTCCCTGCTCTCCATAGGCACCGATGTGGCAGCTCAACCACACCATCACAAGTACAGCTCTCCCAGGGAGCCGTTTTGGGAGGAATTGAACTTGTTTTGTTTTCCATGACTTTGCCGATGGCCTCTCACAAACCCACAGGGAGAGCTCTGCCATAACCCACAGGGATTCTCCACTACCCCTGGGAAGGTGTTGCACTGGGATTCGTGCCCCAGTGCCCTGCCAACGTCAGGTTTGCCCAGCTCCAAGGACAGAACAGCAGTAGGGTCACACAGGTGCCTTAAATCGTGCTTGGCTCACACAAACCAGGTGAAATAAAATGTCAATAGCAGCACTTCTTTATTCAGTCCCAGCTGTGAAACAAGTAGTACCATCACAAGTGTTTGTGAAAACCGGGGAGCAATTAAATAAAAAATATTGGCATCTAGCACCCCTGGATTGCCATGGGAACCATCTCCTGACTCCCAGTCACCCTGTGCCTCAAGCCACCCCTGCCAGCTGACCCCATGACACACCTCGCCAGTGAAAAGACACCCCTTCACATGTGCCCACAGCACAGCTTTGAAGCCTTCCAGGGGACCTGAAAAAAAATTGTCTTTTGCCCAGAAACTCAGTCCATTCCTGCTTCCAAGAGATGTCCTGTCATTTTGCTCAACTAAAATGAGGAGAACTTGTCCTCCATGGGATGCAAGTGTCTGCTGGATCCTCATGCACCTGCACTGCCCTTTAGTGACCCTCTGCCCCAGGGAAAGGCACAAACTCCCCTTTCCCTGCCCCATCCCACTGGTGTGCCTGAAAACAATGAGATCTGTTAGGTGAAGCTTTATGTACAAAAGAGTTCCAGAGGCAGATGGAGCAGTCACTTCTGGAGGGATCAGAGCATCCTGGGAATCTTCCTGGAGGGTTTCTGATGAGTCCAAACCACAGCACATGGACACAGGCACCACAGCAGAGAGCCAAGGGACAAGAGACCCATTCAGGATATGGCTTAACTTGGCACATATGAATTTCGAATTTCACTGATGGAACCCAAATTAAACAAGCACAGGCACCAGAACACAACACAACTTCAATAATGAAGCTTCAGTGTGGGAACTGCCAGAGAAAGAAGCTAGCAGCAGCATCAATAAATGTGCAGGGCAAACAGGCCAGCTGCAATTTATTCTACATGTGCTTCAGACATTTCACAGTCTTCATTCCTCACAAAGTTTTTGTGATGCCTGTCGCATGAGCATGTTCTAAATGCCAAATTTGGCTGCACTGAGCATTGCTTAGCAGCTTCACAAACACTCCCCCTGCCTATTGTGAAGGGGAAAATAAACAAATTATTAATCTAAGACATTTATGGTGCAGCATTTTACGATGACTGGTCAGCCTGGCTATACATTAAAAGCTCTTTTGTTTTGTTTCGTGGCACAAGATGGCTGGTCAGTAGCAGAAGGGAAGCACTCAGGCCTCTCCATTCCTCCAAACAATTAGGACTACAAAAGAAGGCTGAGACAGGTGGGAATGGGATTTCCTCACCTCGTTCCTGGTGCCTACAAGATTGACACTCTGTCCCAACCACTCACCAGCAGCTGCTTTATATTCAGTGGAGAGCAACAGGCAGCCCAGGGAGTCACCAAGCAAAGATGATGGCTTCAAATGAAGCAAAATGTTCCTAGAGAGCACCTGTCCATATGTGTATCTGTGGGCGTGGCTGGCACTGCCACACCTGAGAGCACAGAGTGGTGTATTTGGAAGTCAATGAGATACACAGGCCACAGCAAAGGTGCACAGTCAAAACAGAGCAAGATGATGAGCCCCTGAATGTTTCTGTGTGACTATGGAGAGGCAGGTCTGCTTGTTCCCAGAACACCCTGGCATGGAAACCTTCCCAACCGCAAAGGTCTTCACCCACCTGAAGTGACAGGGCTCCATCCTGCCCCTTTGGCCCCTTGGCCACCACACAAGTTGGTGCTGCAATTTGAGAGGAGTTGGATATTGCAACCTCTGCAGTGCCTGGCAGAGCTGTCAGGAGTGGGTTGACTTCCATTTTGCAGGAATCACAGCACTGTGGATCGCAATTTGCTGCTCATCAGCCCCATGGCCACACAAAGGGCTGAAGAGAAGCCCTCATCACTTAGGGCATCTGCCACAGAGAGCACAGATCTGTCCCTGGCAAAGGGAGGAATTGTGTTTCTCTTGCCAAGCAACCTTTCTTTCAGGACAGGGCTCCACAGAAACACCTGCTGTTGGACAGAGAAAGCAGCAGAACATGAAAAGGGTCTGTGTTACTAAAGAGTTGCCCAGGAGCTAATAGGCATGACTGCAGGGATGGCGACAAAATGACTAAGGATGCTTCCTATTTGATACTAAAAAAGCAAAGCAGGGGAGAAGACGAAGAGTTGGTGCTTCTCTTGATACATCCCTTCACTACTGGGATCCTGAACATCAGTTTACCCTGATCTCTTCTTCCCAAGCTCCTCCTGAGCAGTGGGGCAGGGAAACACAGTGCTGTTCCAAGAAAATGTAATGCCGAGTCTTTGGAGTTCACGGGACTGTTATTGTCCTTAGGGCTCACCAGTAGGGAAATTCTCCTTTGCTGAGCATTAATATCCCAGCAAACATTCCTCTTTTCCCTCCTGTACATTGGTGAGGGCATTTCTAACAAGTCCATCATTAGAGCTCCTAGACACATTGCAGCTGTTATTTCTTGCTGGTATGTAGATCCTACACACTATCTGGAGAGAAAGGGGAAGGCTTTCCTTAAGGACCTGTATATAGCTGTGAGTCTTTTCCAAATCTGAAAAATGGCTTTTGAGATTAGATCAGATAGATCTAGAAAAACCAGAAGGACAAAGGTCTCCAACAGTGCAAAAAGCTGACACTAAAGCTTGGCCAGGTGTAGCAGGGTCAGCAGTCCAGGGGAGGAACAAAGGGTTGGACAGCCTAAGGAGGTAGCCAGGCAATTGCTCATTTCGTAGGCATTTTTTATTGCTTTTGTGAAACATGATTCATCTCTTAATATGTGCAGGGACAGTCAATCCTCTGGCTGTGCAAATGAATCACCACACGCTCCCTCTCCCTGCTTCTATGGGGCCAAGACCCTGCAGAGCCAAAATCAACCCTTGGAGGAAGCAGACCTGAAAGTCAGCAACCACTCACAAAAAAAAAAAAAACCACAAAGAAAAACTCACATATTTAAAGGGATATAAACCCTCCTTGTCCTGCACTGGGTGTTCTGGATCTGAGTATATTCATGTAAGGCAGCTCACACCTCCAAAGAATGTTGCACTGGTTGCTCAAGAGAGAAATACAAGGACCATCAAGGCCTTGAAAGGGCTGGGTTTTTTTTGTCAACCATGTTCCTACCCGCCTTCAGCACAAGCACCTTATGCCTCAGGAAATTTAGCAATGATGGGATAAGAAGGCCAAGTTTCACAGGGTTTTTCCACATGGACAGGGTCTCAATGCTCTCCAATCTCATTTTTCTTAGTCGCACATGAAGCTGACATCCAGAGATGTCCAGAAGGAGTTGGCACACTGCTGTCCTTCCTGTCAGAGGGCTGCCTGTAAGCTTCCCAAAAAACTTCCTGACTGCGGCAGGGGAATGAGGTGAATACATGAGAAATGTAATATTCCTCCTGAACTGCATCAAGTTAATGACATTTCCCTCTCCCCTTGTACCTCTGTAAATCACCGTGTGACTGTGGAACTCAACAGTGTTACACTGATGTAGAACCACTCTTGGGAGGGAACTGGTTGGTGTAAATCATCCCTTTCTACTTCCTAGTACATAATCTGGTGCCAGGTTCCGCCAAAAACACAGAGAAAACAATCACGGGATTTTTCCAATGACAATAGTCTGTCTAAACACAACTTTAAATGTCTGCCATTTAAGTTTTCTTCATCTCCTTAAAATGCCTTGCAAAACCATCTGCTAGCTAATAAAGATTTTCTAAAGCTTTAATTTTTTTTTTATAATGAAATATACTAAGGGGAAAACAGGACATGTATTTAGAAAGACAACGGCAACAATCTGCTGTTCTTCCACAGAAAGCTGATGATGTTCACTCCCATGGCTCATTAAAGAGACTGAACACTTCAGACCCTCGAATATTTCTTGTACAAATAATGCAATTCCTATTCTCATGATACTTGCTTAACACACAGCAACTGAAAGCAGCACTTCCAGGAACCATTTCTCAGCATCCTTCTCTTCCAAAAATACCAGTCATTGGTACATTACAGAAAAGAGCAGACATTTATGCCAAGGGTCTGTGTGTAATTGCCAAAATCACTCGGTGGTTCTAGATTCCCTCAGCTCCCACGTTCACTTCCTTGAGTTACTCAGAAATTGAACAAGAGATGAGAAGTTGTCTTGGTGAGATCATCAGGGACAGCAACCAGCCAGACTCAGAGCAAGGGCATGGGCGAAGCCCCAAGGAACAGCACTGCTCTTTCCAGGAAAAGCAGCTGTTGCCATTACATCCCAGTCCCTTTGCCTGGGGAGTGGCAGAGCTGGGCAGGATCTGGCTGTGAGCAAGCTATAATCACCAGCAGGAGGGGAACAAGCTGGGTTCATGCCCACATGAGCAATTAATGGTGAAGAGTAAGGGAAGTCATGAGGAGCCCTGTGAGATGGTTCCACCCCCCCACCCTGCAGTATCAGGAAACAGGGAGCCCATCTCAGAGGTGAAAGGAGGAGGAATTTCAGGACACACCTTACCAGACCAGTCTCCTCCACTGTGTTCACAGCTTGCTTCTCCACCTCTGATCTGGGACATCCCTGGCTCTGATACCTGGGCCAGCTGATACTTTCACACTCCATGTTTCACCATAATTCTGTTTCTGCTGCCTTTTCCCCCTTTTTATCTCATTTAGTATCTCTGCTCCTCAGTAGTGACTGCTTACTCCTGCTGCACACTGAGGACTCTGCTCAGAAGGAAAGCTCCAATCCCCAGCAGGGTCCTTGCAATTTATGGCAGTACAGGTAGTAACTTGAAAACACACACACCTCCTCCACCTCAAACCCCTCAAAAGCACTTTCCTGGATGACAAGCCACCCTATGGCCCCATCAACCTAAGATATATCCAAGAATTTAGTGACAACTAAGCGTGACTGTGAAAGTAGGCTTGAAATTACACTGGAAGAGTCACAGCCTTCCTTCCAAACCTCAGCTAAGTCCTGTAATGGCTTTGTCTTCATCCTGCCTACTGCTGACCTCCACTTCAGGTATCACAGATGGCCTTAACTGCTTATCTCCTTCTGAGCTCCATACCTGTGGCAGATTAACAGACGGGACTGACCAATGGGCTGAACACAGCCCTTGGGACCCCCAAATTATCCCTCTGCACAGTGATTCGTGCAGTGGCTTCTCCCCACTCACATAAAATTGATAATCTTCCAGTTGGTGTACTGTCATGTCCCACCTGAGGTGCAACCCCTTTCACTCCATGCTACACCCACAAGCAGTGAAAATAGCTGGGGTCTGTGCTGGGCAGCTTTACAGGGCTGGCACTATTGTTGCTGACAGAGACCTTTTGCTCACCAAGAGGCCAGGGGAGATCAGAAAGTCTACACTTGCACATGTGCCAGGAGCACTGGCCAAAGTGTTTCAGATGGCATTTTATTAATGCAGTGCAGCCAGCAACTCTGAACCAACATAAATTATACTGGGAAGATGAACAAGATGAAAGACCCTTCATCTTACTGCAGGCAGACTCTTCCTCGTGGTGCCTGATGATCCAGAAAGAAAACACAGTGATTCACATCATCCTGATTTTCTGCTGGAGACCTTAGAGCTCACAGTAGGTCCTACTGATTTAATGCAGCACGCAGCAGGATCCAACAATTTTCAGCAGCCTTGCGTAAGAGTTGGCTTGAAAACGGTGAGAAGAATTTTCAAAACATTTGCTTTAGCTGTATTCTACCCCGTGCCAACCCATGAATCTTACCTGAATTGTGCTGGTATATGTTGGACTCTCCTTCAGTGAGCTCCCAGATTATGGGCAGGAATCACAGCAGATACCAGAATTAATTCTGTTTCCCAGACACGATGCTGTGCTGAAGAACCATTATTGAATTACAACAGATCCACATCAGAGGAGTCTATGACCACCTAGAAAGTTCTGACAATGGCAGTCAACCCATTTATTTCAAAAGCAGAACAGGTCACTCCTCTTTATTGCCTGATTAGGCAAGGCTTAACAAATAGAGTAAGTGGCTCTGGACAACACACCACAGTATCTGGCTTTACCCCAGTATTGGTTTTACTCACAGTACTTTGGTTTTACCCCAGAACATTTCTATCCCTTCCTCCACTACTGCTACCACCTCTAGAGACTGTTGTGAATGGCACAGGCCCTTGACTGATGTGAACCAGCAAAGCTCTTGCTGCCCAATACTCACTGCCTATTGCACAGACCAGTGCACATCATCACAAAGAATATTCCCTCATCCTTCTGGTTTTAATGCAGCTTGTTTTGCTCATTAACACCAAACTACAACCCTTAAACCCACTCTAAATAATTAATCTCCTTTCCCTTTTTTCTTTACTCAAGAGAAACAATGACACCCCACCATCTCTTCTTCCTCACCTGGCTTGGTGTCCTACCTCTTTCAATACCCTCCAGTGGACTGCTCAGGCTACAAATGGTGAAGATCATGCAGGATATACCATGAAACAGAAGAGTCTGGAATTCTTTTGTCAAAAATGGACAACACTGCCTCACCTCTGCTGCTGCCAACATGCAGCTTTTGTCCCTCATTCTCTGCATAAAAATACTTTTTACTTTTCCCACAGAAGAGCACTGAAGAAAAATTATCTGGCAATCAGAGTGTTGGTGCTGTTTCTTTTCATTGCTTTGTTCAAATTCCTTTAATTTGCTGTATTTTTCTGCTCTTAAAGAACTGAGAAACTTGACTAAGAGCACTGAGAGCAGTGAGAAAGCATTCTTGCTGCAATTTGGCAAAAGAAACGGATAACACAGTGACTGCCATCCCTGTGCCCAGTACTGTGCCACTTACTGCCCACCCACACAATAACAAATGTAAGGTTCAGGCTAGATGTTAAATCTTGTGCTGCTAGAGTCCCATGGCAAGATGGGAACTTAATTTTGCGTTTTTATGAACTGCATGTGCCTCCCTAATTTCCATGAGAATGCACAACAGGTCTTGTAAGAAAAAAATAATTACAATGAAGTAACTCACCAAGGAAATTTGTTATGCCCTAAGTCTTGAATTTTCACTGAGCCTCCTTTCTCATTCACCAAGAACACTGCCAGGTATCAGGGTGGGCATAAAAAACACTGAATAATGTGCTGTAACTCTTTTTACAGACAAGACAGGAGTAGAAAACCGTAACAGCCTCTTCTGCATTACAAAACATGAACCTAAAAACAAATGTGCTATGACCTATTGGTGACAAATGAAGGTAATATAAAATCTTGTAAGATTTCAGCTTTGTTAGCATTATTTAACTTCTGAGACCATTAAAGAAGGCATATTTGATGAATGCACCTGTGGGGACAGAGTGGTTTTGGTTATGAAAGCCTGGTGTGATACAGAAGAGAAAAATTACAGGACAAAGCCAAGAGCTGCACAGCTTGGGAAGAACAGAAAATGTGAGGCCAAGGCGGTCAGTACTTTTTAACAGCTCAGATGTTACCAGCGAGAGGGCATCTGTGATGGACAGTGCTGGAGAAGTTCCCAACTCCCAGTGGAAATGGCTGGAACAGCTGAAGAGAAATTAAGAGAAAAACATCCCAATGTCAATGAGAGCAGAAGTGTGCCTTGATCACATTATGGGAAAACAGTGAAATGCTGGAATGCCACACACTACCTTATCAAAGTTACAGCTAATCATCCTATTACATGCTAAAACTTTGCAGGAGACACTCCTGAAGATCCACTAGTATCTCTTTTTCCAGAAAAGATTAAAAGGAACAAACACCCATGTGTATAAAGGGCAGATGTGGATTTTCGCTTCCAAACTGTGGTCACCAGATGTTGATAAAATAACATGATTTTTAACTCAGCACACACCTTATTTATCAAGATACAACTTTCGAAACAAGCATTGGAACAGTTCCACTAAATACACACACCATATATTGTTCCCACAGTCAGTTAATTATACAGCTTAGTGGCAATGCCTCGTTAATGTTACGCACTTTACAGTAAGTATCTACATCTATCAGTGGAACAGTATCTTGTAAAAAACACTTGCCTGATTAGCTGTGTCTTCCCTTTTAGAGACAAAAGAAAGCTCTGAATGACAAATTTTGGCAACGATCAACCCATCACTCAGCAATCAAAACCCAACGTTTGTGAGAATGAACACAGAAAAATCAGAAAGTAGCAGGAGAGCATCATGATAACAGATGGGCTTTCCTCTTTATTTACAGCAAATATATTACAGTAAAAAAGGTTAACATGGCTCGTGGTTGTGTAAAGATGGTACGTATGCTTACATCAAAAAGGTTTAATTTCCTTGGCACTATATGAACCAAATACAAGGATTCAACACAAAAATAAGAAACAGACATTTATTAGGCAAACTCTAACTGTACACATCTGCAACTGGAGTTTCAATGCAATCCAAAAAACACAAACAAGTCATCAGGATGGCAAGGACTTTTTCGACGAACATGTTTAACCCTCAAGACAAGGCTGTCTGGCACCATTTAAAAGTTGCTGTACTGAATACACTGATTTTAAAGAAATGTCATAGACGATTAAGACACTGAAAATGCACTCAGCACAGTGAAGAAGCCCATTATTTTCTTCATTTCATTTTTCACTCCCACAATACCAGAGTGTTAAAAGGCTGCATGGCAGACAAGCTGGATGCAACAGCTGGAGGGTTTTGCCTGTCAAGCAAAGTGACTTGCAGCAGGAGACATGCTTTATGCAACAAACCCGATGATGCACGGCTTGTGTGGCTTCAAGTAAGATGATCTAAGAACAACAAATGTTGAAGCCTTGTAAGCTCTTTACATTATAATCAGAATCCTGAGAAAAGCAGGGTCCAAATTACTCCAAGTGAATTCAGGCTTACTTATACACAACAAAATTGTCCAGATACATCAACAGTAGTAAACAGAGTTAATGCAGTGTTAATCTTTTTACATTTTAATGACTAGCTATAAAAACAGAAACTAGCATGTTCAAATCTGTTTACATTTCCTGAGCTTAGTTAAATCAAGAAGGAATGAACATTATAAAAATCCCAGTAAGTCACCAATAAATAAAAAATGCACATAACCACTATAGCTTAAGAAGCTCAGAGTGAAGTCTGCCTATCCAATAACCTTTCGTTAGGAATCCTGTACAAAAACCCTGCCATGAACTTCACCAGCAGTACTGAGATGCTATGGAATTGTAGGTCTTTCTTTTTTTCCTGCTCTTCCAGCAGACTGCCTGATAGCCTTTCCTAATCAAATCATACGAGAGCGTTCAAAACCTGCAACCCTCTACTTGTACTGCAGAAAACAACGTTCTCAGAAACACAATGTACTACTGAAATTCACATTTCCTAGCTGCAGTTATTTGGGTGGCTCTCAGCTCTCACACATAACATCACTACCCTGGCAGCAGGTTTGGCATCCTTTGTGGGACCAAACCAGGAGAGGGGAGGAAAGACCCTTAGCAATATTCATCCTAGCAGTTTCTTGAAGAGCCAACATCTTGCATTTCAGAAAAGCGCTCGACCTACATGAGTCATGTACATGTTTATTTATGCATGTTTATTTCCTGCATAGAGAATACTGTGTACCTTGGAATAAAACCCAAGCCTTGAGAATATACTTAAGAGTATTTGTAGCAGTGCTGTGGTAGATTAATTCCAACCCAAATGATTAAACTCAATGGTCTCGAAGACTTGTGGAGCATGAACTTTGATAAAACAAACACCTTTTTAAAAGGCTGTCTGCTTATAGCACGTTTTTTATTTTACGGTGTAGATAAAAGAGAGGTAGAAAGGTTTATGTCCTCAGTGTCAGTTTCTGTGCAGTATTTATAAGGTATCAGAAAAAAAAACTATAGCTTTTGGTGAAAATGCCAGATATTCTCCTCAGAATGATACAAAATCTCTTCTTTCTACTGAAGTGCTGCAAACTAAGTAACTGGAATCTGGTTCAGAAGAACTCTTCTTTCCAGTAGCCTCACTACATCACTTTTGTTACCAAGTTCTGCTTTTAAGAAGTCATTGCAGAAATACTCTAATACAGGGCTCAGATATTCCACACAGATACAGTTGACCCTCCAAACTACATTTACCAGCCAAATAGTACCCAAAAGAGCACTCACTCTTGCTCAACTTACATGATCCATCTTACTCAAGCTACTGAGAGGGACAGAAGAATGGAAGGCTGTGTGGCCCTTCCCCTTGTTGGTGATGACCACAGATATGAGCACCAATATCAGCCTGTCTGGAAGCAGCTAGAGAGCTTCCTGAGGCAGCTTCTCCTCCTGCCATGGTCCACCCTCCATAGCAGGAGGATGGATGGTGCTTTAGTAATGAGTGCTCCTCAGAAAAGGTAGAAGGATGACCTGACCAGGAGACACAGCTGAACAGAAACCATGCTGGTAAAATAAATATCCATCTTTCCCTGGTGTAAGACAAGCCTGCAGCACTACAGTTTTCATGATTGTCACTAGATAAGGGAGAGAGATGGAAACATCAGCTGCAGACATCAAGAGTGTGATCCAGGGTGCAGTGCATTTCCCACAGAGCCCAGAGCCTCGGACCCTGCAGTGCTGGGGAAGGCAGCTCAGAGGCACCAGGGTGGGATCTGCCCACAGGGGCTCCACCCCTGACCCCTGCTCTCATGGCTCTGCAAGAACTGATCTGTCTGTAAGACAGGACCTGCCTGTTGACATTTCAGGGCACACAGGGCTGCAGCTCCAGCTTTATTCACATAGCAACAACTGTTCAAGGGTGGGATTTGAGCCATGAAAGTCAGAGTGCTGCATGGTGACCTTTAATTTACCCACTGAATGTTAAGCAAATTACATTAAATTAAATTCAGTCAAAGCAGATGCTAGCTTATTTATTAAAAAGCTCGGCTTTCTCTTTCTTTCAACTGATTTTAGAGACAGGCAGCTCTTGGGAGCAGACCTTCAGTCTAACTCAGTCAGGCAAGAGCAGCTCCACAGCTCCACAGAGATGGCCAGAGTGACTCTCCTGCAGCAATACCAGCCTCAAGAAGATCTGGCTGTCCCTGGGGATGCCCAGCAACAGCAATCTTTGCCTGCTTGCTTTTTATACTTCTTACCTCACCCAGGTCTTCCCTCTCCTTCCACAAAAATTGCACCGGACTTGCAGTGAAAGATGATTCTTCACTGCCAACATTGCCTTCTACTGTCATATCTTTTAAGAAGTCTATGAATTGATTAATACAAAGAAGTATTTACTTTATTTTAGCAAACCAATACTGCTCTGCAAATATATAGCTTGTCATTAACTTTTGATAGCATTGGGTAAGGGAGCTTGTATACAGTAACAGGATCACGTTCACAATCCAGGCTGGAAACATTTCTTTCCAGTTGTAGCATTATGAGACAACTGATGCTCCTGTACTCAAATAATCACCAGGCACACTTCTCCTTTTTACCTGCCACTCTCCCTGTCCTTCAATCTGCTCCCTTTCAGCAATATGCCTAAAAGCAGTCACATAAATAAGAGATGTGCTGCTTTCAGCCACACAGGCTTCATACACAGTCTGTTTTGTCTCTTTTCTTTTGTTCTCTGAAAACATTACTCTCATTAATTTCATTCTCCAACTATGATCCACCAAATTAAAAATAAATTCAAGTAGGAATCCAAACTGGTTATTGCTGGGTTATGGGTCAATGTACACTGACCAGACCCAATGCCAACCTCAAATTCTCTTTACAAAAGTCAGGATTGTTCAATTACATCTGCTGACCATAGACAGCTTCTTTCACTATTCATACAGTTTGAAGACCGAAGATTTGCTCAGAACAAGACACAGTCCATGTCCCTTGGAAGTCAATGGAGCTAATAGCCATCATCCTCATCCATATCACAGCCATAATCTGAAACACACAAAGACAAAGGCATATAAAAATGCAAATATTCTGAGTAGATGGAAGGCGCAATGCAAGTATTGCTTCTTTAAGGTTTTTTCCTGCTACGTAACTAGATGGTAAGTTTTGCCTTGGGCAAGCATTTAAACAATCATCTATTTTCTTAGGGCTAAATATGAAGTTCTTGCATGTACTTCCCTCAATGAAATAAAATTATTTTTAAGCATGTATGTGTAAATATCTCTTCTCACTTGTCATTAGACCCTCATTTAGGAATACTTGGCACATGTACATATGAAATACTTGGTTTTATTTAGAGGCTAAGGTGATCAAGCCTGATTGTCACAAGTAACTTGGCACAGAGTGGCTGATAAGCAGCAGCATTACATTTACAAGTAGGCACGTTTTTCAGGCACCAAGGAAAAAGCTGGTTTGTCTATATTTTTCATGGATTTATGAGCTGAAACTGCAAGGGTTCAGAGATAGCTTAGAGTTCCCATCAACATCAAAAGAGCAACAGAACAGAATCCTGACCAATGCATCTGACTTGGACCTCCCTTATCTACTTAATTCTTGACTTAAAATTTTTGCCCAGATTTTTTAATCCAGTTTTGTTTTCTTAAACAATGCTCAGTGCAAAGACTGTGTGCTGTGTGTCACAAGGCAAGTCTGTGTGTTTCTAATGCACCAATTTCTCTTCTGTGTGTTTCTGAATGCACTGACACAGATATGTTCTGTTGTGTAGATGAACCTACGGATTACTATTACATATGAGCACTGAGGAAAGTTAAACTTCATATTCCAAATTCAATACAGGGCAACATCTCACCCAAAGAGACAAGCAAATGCTCAGAAGCAGAATTAAGTGCAATCTATAATGATTTGTGTACAATGGGTGAAGTTCACCATCTGTAATCCATGCAGTTATTCCAGGCAGACAGGTCTAAAATCCATGGAGAAAGCAGCTAGGAAAGAGTTATTTGTAGAGCTGAGCAGCTCTGCACACCTGCATTCGAATTCTGGGAATACTCCTTTCCTTTTTACTTTTATTTTTATTTTTTAACTCTAATTTTTCAGCTGTTGTCCAGACCAGACAGGGAGTAGTGGAATGTTCTCAGAATAGTTCAAAAATAGTAACATTTACAAAGAAAAAATCTCAGTGACCTTTATTCTGTTTCTGGGGGGGTTTATTAATAAACATAGACCCACCCTCCCCCACATGGGTGCCTTTTCTTGGGAACGTTATTCTAATAATAAATGCAGGCAACAAACTGTTTTTCCTATGGTTCAGCAATTATTTTCCAGCAGAGAAATCAATTTAAAAGCAACAAGACACTTTTGTGAAATGTATACATGTTGCCCATGAAAGCCAAATGAACAGTGCTGGAAAGACTTTTGCAGTAAATAACATTTCAGAAGGAAACTTATTCCCATCTTGAGTCTTCACAACCCATAATTAGCAGCTCTCGTTTTAAAAATAATTCTGTGTATTTTCAAAGCTTAACTTCTAAGGGGAAGTTTTTAATAAAGGATAAATGTGGATGTGTCCAGCTTGGAAAAACCACAGCGCAGAGGACACTGCCTTTTCCTGCCAGCAAAGAGATCTAATTAAACAAGTGGCTTTGCTGGGTAACCCAAGGAAATTAGCACACATCTGTGTACCATACATGCACTACCAATGCCATTCCTGCACTTGGGGAACAACTGCTTCCTCCTAACATTCCCCAGGAACAGAGTGTGTTCGTTCTGTTTTGAGCTGGACAGACATGTCCCCAGGGCTCATGGACAACGTGGACACCACTGCAGCCTTGGAGGAGGCAGCAGGAGCAGGGAGGGGAGGCTTGGGGAGCAATGAGCCCCAAACACTACTAATGGAGGGGTTACTGGCCCTGTAACTTCTCAGGTCCACATGAATAAACCCAATTCTGAAAAAAGCATAACTTCAGTTTTTTCTTGAGAAGTCCCCTTAGCCTAGAACCTGAGATGCCAAGTTCTCCCAGGAGGTGTGTCTAAGGTCAGGTTTCAGACAAGGGTGATTCCAGGCTTCCCACAAGAATGGGCAATAATGAAAAGGCAGGCAGAGAGGGCTAAGGAGGGGAACCCTATGTGTCCTCAGCCCTGCAAGAACAAAGCCCACAGCACCAGGAGATGGCAGCTTAGGCAGCATCCCAGCTCACCATTTCCTCCCATTAACTGCAAAGCGCTCATGCAATGATCTTCATCTTCTTCTACCTCTTCCTCTTCCACCTCTTCATCAGGGTTGTAAGCTACTGGGCCACTCTCCACCAGCACAGCTGCTGGTTTTTCTACATCAGGGGCTTCAGCCTGTGCGTTTGGAAAGGTCACCTGCATAAAAGAAGAGAGGACAGTAGAGCAGCTCTTTCTTTGGTCCAATATTTGCATAAAACTGTAGCAGCTTCCAAATGATAGGAGAGAAGGAAACTCATGTCCAGTGCTGGAGGCTAGCTGTTCTAATGAAAGTCTGAATGAAAGCCAGGCAAAACCACACAGTTTTCAGTTGGGCCAGAACCAGGCAACTGAAATATCCAGCAATGGTAACTAGAACAAGAATCCTCTTGCAAGCACAGGGGAAGGAAAATTTGGGAGTGAAGGTTCCTCAGTAGAGCTCTGTGGGAAAACTTACAACCTCTCCCACAGTGTGCTCGACTCACATCAGGCCTATTACGAAATAACAACGTTATTGACAATTTAATGATAGCAAAAATGTACCCTTCAAATCAGAAAAAAACCAACATGTATTAGTTTTGACAGTTCTGTTTGGATTTATTTGGCGGCGCAATGAGCTGTGGAACAAATAGCACTCTGTAGACAGCACTTAATGTGATGGCAGAGCACTCAGTTGATAATACACACTGGCACCTGTAACATTACCCATGGAATTCATCAGAATAATGATCTCCAAACACAAACTTGGGAATCAATCATTGGCAGGACCTGTTCTGTACATGCTCCTCCCCTGCTGCTCCAAGGTTAGGCAGGACACAGCATGGAGGGAGAGAAAGGGAATAGAGGTGAATTTGGAGAAGGTAATATTGCCTACGGATCACTAAGAAGAGATCTGGGAACAGGGCAGGAACCAGCAACAGGGTCTGCCCCAGCACAGCCCAGGCTTTGGTTTCTCTGATCTTTCATCTCACTTTCACAGTGTGCTCAGTCTGGGGCTCCACCTCCTTCTCTCATTCAGGGAAGAAACATCACAGCAGCTTTATCAACATCAGCATCTTTATCTACATCAGTAATAAGGCACTTCTCAACTCCATTCTGTACTTGGACTGTTTGGGGTTTGTACACTAGAGCACACAACGCCATCCAATTAGCGCCAATTTGAAGAACATTAAAGATTAACCATTAATGCTGCTTTGTCATGTGAAGAGTATTGAGAAGGGAATATTGACAGTGCCTGTCACTAGTCAGCTGTTATCAGCACTGAGAGTCATCTCCCATAGTAAGAAAGAGGGAAAAGACTGGGACCACTTCCTTGGAAGTACAGTAGTGAGGTGTCTTTATAAATGGATGGTCCAAAGGAGACCAGAAAACTCCAACTCCTCTGGTCCATACCATGAGAAAAGTGTTGCAGTGCTTCAGGTTTTAAATTACAGTACACAATTATGCACTGCTGCATCTTCTCCAGTCCCACTGGCAGCAAGTTCTGAGTGTTGTAGTTTATTTTTATTTATTTATTTATAAATGTATTTACTTGGGATGCAGTAACTCCCAGAATCCCTGTAACTCCAGGCACTTTAGAGATACACCATAAGAGAAAATCCCTGTACCAGAAAGTTGATAGTCTAATTATTCAAACATCAAAGCTGTTCCTGAACTTGTCATATACCATGACAACCTAAAGAATCTGCCTGGCTTTTTCAAAGTCACCTAAGGGCTTGCTCCAATAGCTCATTAACAGGGCAAAAGACACCCATTAATTTAAAAAGAAAACCAGGTATTTAGATATTCAGATCAGCCAAAGACAGGTTTTCATGATTTTTAATGCTCAAATTAATCATATTATTTAGAGGAACTTCCCTCCAGTTTGTATTTCCTACCACTGCTTTTGGCTCTAGAGTGATCAAATTGAGTCTGTCTTGGTATAAGCAGAAACAGACACAACAGTTTGAGACGCATCAGCATCATAATATACATCAATTTATATGTTTAAAAGTATCCATCTGCCCTGAAAAAGTGGGTGAATATAAAGGAGCTACAATTGAGTTATTATTTTTTTAAACTGCACCACGCTAATTATAATGTGACCTTCTTCTAATTATCATGTCCACTTCCAGACTGCTGTACTTCTAAAAATGTGCAGAGTTTTCTAATGAGCATAGAATAATAAGTGAAAATGTATTTCCCTAGGCAGGATATCAAACTGTTTCTGAAAATCAATGAATTTTAGTCATTTTAAAAATAAGGCAGTCAAACAGCACCTTTAAATAGAACTTCCTGAATTCACTTCCAGACATCCTGGACTGGAGTTTGGCACTTAGCTTTATGTCTGGATGGGCAATTGTCAAGGATATTAAACTACCCAAGGGAACTGGCTCACTTTCAGAAGAGTGTCAGTGTCACATGTTCCTGGGGAAGAGGGACAAATACCTCCAGTATACTGAATTTTTAGATAGGCAGTAAACAGCTTATTGTATACAAAATGCCTATGAATACTCTGTACAGCATGAAAATAATAGTGAAAGAAAGCAGCTATTGTTGTTATCTGGGTTCACTATCCAGTAATAATCATGATCCCTCTGGGAGGTGCACAAAGCCACTGAGGGAGGGCTCCTGGCAGTGGCCAGTTACCAGCACTAAGTTTTCTGTGGCACTATTACATTTCCAAACTAAACAAACAAAGTGAAGAGCAAGCCAGGCTATACAGGGTAAGCAGTCTTTTCACACTGGTCTCTGACAGAAGCCCAGCCCTTCCCTGGGGTCAGCCCTGGCTGCACAAAAATGGGGTTTTGCATCATCCTCCTCCACCCATGAGGACAGTCCAGATGCTGAGAAAAAGGCACCAGCTCTGCCCTCTCCTACTGCTCCTACCCATTTATTTGACATGCACCTTTTTAGATGCTTGCAGGGAATTTTCTCTTTTTTGCTGTCTAATGAAGCATTATGAGACTGTGCCAATGTTCCTAATGGACAAATAAGGGCAAGTCTGGGTTAGAAAACAGCCAATCTCAGCTTTGCAGTGTTCACAGTAACCAACTCCTGGCCTGGTCAGGCAGACAAGACACTCATTTCTTTTACCCTTATCTACCATGTGACCAGAGCCAGGCTGAGAACAGCTTAGGGGAACTTCCAAACTCAACCTGTTGCATTAGAAGGGCTGGACTTTCCATACCTCTTCAGTGGCAGCCTTCTTAGCTAACTGGGTTGAAATCAAGGGTCTTAATCTGTAAAGAAGGAAAGAAAAAATGGTGAACATCAGAAAAGTTGCACAAGAGTTTGACACAGAGTGTTCACTCTCCAAACAGTGAAAGCACTTTGCTAGTGTTATGCTGTGCAATTACTTTTTTAATGATTTAAGATAAAGAGCAGAGAGCCATAAATGCCACAGTAATTAACACACACATTGCCTTGGAAGCATCTGTCCCAGTTCAAGATAACAATAAAAGATGCCAGTCAACAAGCACAGGAGCAAAACCTCATCTCAAATTGCAACCCCAGCTCATCCCCAAGGTCTTTGCAATAGATGGGTTTGTCACATTTTACAAAAATCAAAAGAAAACTGATTTTTGGAAGAATGCAGACATAGCAAAACAGGGCCACACTCATTAGCTAGCACTGGTCTGCAACTGCTTCCCTGTATCTGGGGATACACAGAGGATACCAGTAAGATTATGCATGCAGGATACCACAATCACCAAAGAGAAATTTTAACCTCCAGCTACAGAAATCATCAAAAAAAGGGGACCCTGCATACCTTGAATGAGAAATTACAGAAATTGCACATTTATAAAAATTCTCTGTCAGATAAGAAAGAGACCTGAATACTTGGGGAGAAGAGCTGGATCAGTATTGCTTTACAGCTAAGTGTTAAATATTATTACTTCTGAAAAACATTTCATAGTCTGTTGTTTCCTTACTGCCAAGAAGGCTGCTCTCAATCCATCATTTAGTGTTACTTTCTGGTCTCTCCTGCTCATCTAGATGTATCTAGTCATGAAGAGGATGACTTGCTTTCTACTGAAACACTGCTCAGACAGCTCCTCAAGCATGTCTTTTAACTAAGTCTAGGCAAACAACATAATGAATACCAATTTATGCCTCCAGAGACACAGCCCTTTATGATAAGCAGTAGTTTACTCTCATTTTTCTCTTAGTCATTCCTCCTCGTTAACACACAGAAACTGGTTGTTTTCCTACTTATTTATTTATTTCAAATAATCAGCAGGAGGAAACAAAACCCCAGAGAATGAGCAGGGGAGACTCAGATCATTATCTCTGATGGTGAAGACAATATTAAAATACAAGATATTGGCTTAGCTCCAAAAAGATTTAAAAAACTGGTCATCTCTGAAATGCTTTGCAGGACCCAAAAGGCATTTCAGCAACTCAAGTAATTCAATGTGCTTCAGCAACTCAAGTAATTCAAGGTGCTTCCTCAAAGTAGATCAAAACAAAAAGAAGCCAAGGGAATGTCTCAGGAGCTGCTCCACTAAAGAATCCAGAACACATTCTGCTTTAGGTATGTCTTGTCATATTTCATAATTATAAAAAATTTCAAGAAAGAGATTCTCTTGACCTACATAAATATCTATTACTTACAAATCCTGGGGGACTTCTGGGCTCAGAGAGAATGTATCTGAATGCATGGACACACTCCTCCCTACGTGCCTGGCCTCCTCTTTCCATTATTTAACCCAAATTGTAGAGTTTTCACCTTTAAAGGTCATTTACTCCAACCCCTCTGCAAGGAGCAGGAGCACTTTCAATTAGATCAGGTTGCTCAGAGCCCCATCCAACCTGACCTTGGATGTTTCCTGGGATGGGGCAGCCACCATCTCTCTAGGTCTGTGCCATTGCCTCACCTCCCTCAAAATAAAAAAAAATTCTTCCTTAATTTCTGAAATTTGAGACTACCTACCTACTTTCAATCACTGTTGTCCAAAAATCCCTGTGTATATGCTTACAAACATATGGATGCAGCAAAGCCAAAGCGTTGCATTGCTGAAGGATTCTAAATACCAAACAGGTTGTCTCTCATTGACATGACTGAAAAAGACCCAACAGGGGTAAGAAATGAAGGACTTTTATTTTAAACCCATAGTCATGATTATTGCAATTAACATTGTACCAAAGATAGCACCTTTTCCCTCTTGCTACCCAAAGACATCAGACCTCCCGGGAGCACCCTGAAAATATTTCCTCCCCCCAATTAAAATCAAGCTGTTGAGTAAGACTCACATGGTAATCAGAAACTGCTGACATTTCTTTTAGAGCAAATTATACATGTGCTCACACAGTGAAGAAAACAATCACAGCTACAGGAAGCAGAGAGTAAACATTCCAGTTTCATTTTAATTAAAATGGTCCCCTAATGAAAATAAAAAGATTCACGTTTATGAAAAGCCTATTTGCAAAAACTTTAGTGCTGAATCCAAGAGCCCTTCTATACCATTTCTCAGCAGTGAGGAACTCTCACACCAAACTGAAATTAAAGCTGTATTTCTGTTCCATGAGAGATGCTCACAACGTGCATGTCTTCACTTCCTTAGTACAAACACAGCACTGCCACCTGATTTGGGCAACACAGCACAGTACAAAATGCATCCCAAAGCAGTGGGGTGGATCCTGCCCCTGCCATGGATGGTCAGCACCTGCTGCAGGGCAGAACCAAAGGTCATTCACAGGAGGTACAGCCCAGCTCGCTGCCCCTCCATACTATCTGCTCCCTACAAACACTAGCCATGAAACTGGAAAAAGGTAAAACCATAACAAAGAGAGAAAGTCTTATTTCCCCACTGAAATAATGGCTTTGATTCAAATTATAGCCATAAAAGTTATAAATATATAACTCCCTTGGCTCTCCTTATGCCTATGAAGAACCCTACTATTACTGTACAAAACCATTTAAGAAGATTTTACAGTTGGGGTGTTGTTTTGTTTCTTAAATGCCCCGATGTCCTGACCTCCTTAAACCAGAGCAGCTGCTGCCACACCAGCCATATGGAGCAATAAATTACTGGCTGCCATGGCTACAGATACAGGCTCCTTCTGCTGTCTGGCTGCACCTCAGAGGGTGGAAAAAAGTGTCTTCATGGAAGAGCATGACTGCTTTTGAGGCTGGGATAGGTTTGAGTATTAAGGATCAAAAAAGCATCTTGAAAAAAAACAAGAAATTGAAGTATCTTACCCAACTTTTACTGGGCATGACTCAGCTTCATCTGTAAAAGGCTACACATGCACATAGACACTTCACAAGAAGGATCCTGTCCATTGAAGCCCAGACCAAATTAGTGGTTCCCAAGTCCCATAAATAATAATATCTGACATTCAGACACAATTCCATATATGCTGAAGCGATAACAGAGTCCATTTAAATGTAATGTTGTGACTGGGAATTAATGGAGCTCCTGGTTTTCCAAAGTGTGTCAGTTGTTCACTATTTATGATGATTACTAGTTTGGGGCATTTTCCTTATGAACTTTGCAAATTAATGCACTACCTTGTGGGAGGGAGTAACAGAACAAGCAACTTTCTGAACAGCAATGTGATCCGTAAAAGGGAATAAAAAAGATTTCACACAGCCCCAAGTGTTACATCCACACTTCAAACTACTTCAAAAATTATGCAGATCTACTAATGCTCATGTCAGCCAACACACATAGCACTGGAAGAGATTATCTTGACATGTTTGCAACAAAAACTAATGGCATGGTACAAGGCATCAGAGGCTGCTCCCTGCCGAATCTGCTCCGCTCTCAGCTGAGATGTGCACGATAACGTCTGGGTTTGTCCTCCAGCTTAACAATTTAAAAGAAGATTCAATATAATAGCTCCTGACAGGGCTGGAGATCACACAGACTGAACTTTCAAAGTGTTTTTCTCTGAAAAACAAGCTGGCTGTGACAAACAACAGTTTTTATTTTGCTTATTATTTAATAACAAAAGATTACACAGCACAGTACATAAAGGAGAAAGAGCAGTGAGAGGTAAATAAACCCACCTCACTTGCATCAGGCTGTTCATCCACCAAAAAGTTTGACAATACCATAACAATCTCCTCAATGCAATCCTCCAAGTAATTTGGAAACTCACCCAAAGCTCTGTTTCTTACTGAATTTTAATTTAATCCACCCAAGTAGGGAACATCTTATTGCTGCTTACCACCCATACTAATTTTATACACGGATGGTCCCAGAATACACAATGGGAAGCAGTGATTGAACGGAGCCCACAGCCACAACCCTGCAGTGTAATTACGCAGGTCATCCAAGACAACTGCCCAGGAAACCTAAATATCCACGCACAGGCCTTTCATGTGCAGGGACAGAAAAAGCTATTGAGAAATGACTCAAATAGAGACAAGTCAGGTTCTTCACGCTGGCCAAGATCATCCTCCCACCTGAGGCCAGATGGCTTTGCCTCAGGAGGTCAGTTTACCAGACATCTGCGTGAGAAGGAAATTAATATAAATGTTTATCCAGGCTAAGAGTGCCCTTTAATTAGGTACTGTCAATGCTATCCCTACCGGAAAGCTGGGAATTACCTTTCTGCAAGGACTTAATGTTCTTCATGGAAACACAGCAGCATCAGGAGATACGAACCCACTGTCCCACCACTGGGTCAGGACAAAGGGGGGACCCTGCCAGACTTGGATGACTGCTCTCTTCCAGATGCTGAAACAGAGACTGCAATGATGACTACGACCCTGGAGAACTTCAGGGTCTGCACATCCAGCTGTGGATCCCACTGTCTTCTACATCTGCTTCTAGCTGAGAGCCAGATGCTCGCAAGAGCCATTCCCTCTGCTCGAGAGGAAGTGGAGGCACATGGCCAAGGCTGTGGCTGGCTGTGACACCCATGAACAGCAGCATGATGCCTGGGTTGTAAGGGTGCGCTGTGCCACCTCAGAAGTCCAGATACAACCACAGACAACATCGTGCTTTGTAAAATGACAAAGCATCTCTGATGCTCACAGCTTGAAACTGTGTGTATCTAAATGTGAGGTAGGCAGCTAGTTCTGGCTTTCTGAAGAGCAGGCTCTTCACCCAGCCCAGCTCACCATCACTGTGAAAGGCCCAGGGAGTTTCCCTGAATCACTCCCCCGAGTGAGAGGTCTGCAGAGACCCCAACTAATGGCAAAAAGACTCCAGTCTCCACACTGCAATGAGCTCAGCTCACACACAGTGACGTCCCTTTGGAGATGGCTCATCCCAGTGCTGCCAGCTGTACCGATGTGACTGATGGAATATCAGGCAGGGTCTGAACGCTCCTGAATAGTCATAGAGAGCTAAGCCAGTTGCTGCTAACTCTGCTCCAACATTCCTGCATGAACCCCACCAATCCATCAACAGTCAGTGCTCTAGTTCTGTTTCTGAGTAAGCAGCGCTACAGAAAGAGTCATATCAAGCAGAAAAAAGGCAAAGCTGAAGTGACAACAAAAACTGGAGTGAAATGAGAAATTGTTCCCACTTCTGATTTCCACTCAGTCCTCTTTCATGCTGGATCAGAGGAGCTTGGCTTTCATCAGAGCAGCATCAGACAACGCGGTGCTGAGAACATCTTCGGTGCTAATGAGAGCGGCCTCTCCCAGCAAACGCCCGGGACTGAGCACTGGGGGACCAAAACTCACAGGAGCAAACCGGCAAAAAGCAAGAATCTCTATCATTCACTACAGAATGGATTCACCAGTGAGGAACTAAGCACCTGCATCACTCACCAACAGGCTTTTGAAAAGCAGGAACTTTGTATTTGTAACTTAATGTATTGTGAGCTGAACACCTATTTCAGGCTTTCCAGAGAGGGCAGGGGCCATGACATCTGTCTTCAATAACCCAGCTCAGAGCAGGCAATACTTCTCTGCATAGCTGCAGCACTCTTTCCTCAATTAGATGCTGTAAAATAGCAACTTGCTGTTCTTCCCACTGACTAAACCAACAGGTTTTCAAAAGCAAAAATGAAAAGAATGACATCTAAGACCAACTTATGGGGACCAAAGAAATTATGCTCCTGCAGCAGATCCCAAACAATATCTGCACGTATCTGCTTCTAAAGGAAATTGCTGCAGACCATGGGAAATTACAATGGCTTCAGGACAAGAAAGCCTGACTGATCTAATATTTCTGGTTGACACACCTTCTTCCTGGGTTTGTCAATAAAGATACTGATGAGCTCATCTCTCCACAGGTCAGGAAAGTATTAGTGGAAAATATGCTATTCCTTTCACCATGGAAATTTTTCCAGATGAAATGATGGCAGCAAGGCAAATCTGCACCTTGCTGAGAAAAGCTACTTAAAATAAGGAAGCTATGAAGCATTTTAATGAAGGTAAATGAGTAATCATAATGGTCTCAGTTAAGCAAGTCTAATGGCAGTGTCACTTTTAAAACATGGGCGTGAGACAACTCATGTGGTGACATTCTGTATGTCTTAACTATTGTGTAGCGCCGTCTTGCAAATGGTAGCAGTGCAAGATGCAACTGTCATGGCAGAAAGAGCCATTATTAGCAGATAAGGCAAATGAAAATAATTTTTAAATCGTGCTTGAAACTATAGCAACAAGAAACTAAATTTTAGAAGTTAAATGAACACATTATCATCTCAACAGAAGGATTATGCTATTGAAAAAGTCTCAGCAGTAGTGCTGCCGTCTGTTTCTGGTGCAAATGTATTTTTCTAGACTCGAGCAAGGAGGATTACAGATATTTGCTTTTGGACAAATGTTTTGATCAATTCCAACCTCATGAAAACTTCAAATGAGTTAAAAGATAAAAAGAAAACACCTTAGTAACCTGCAGTCTCTGAGAACAATTCACTGAGGTTGTTATACCCAAAGGTGATGCCAGATCGATCTTCCGCATTGACATTACAAGGACAAAAATCATGCCAGGCAAAAGAGTAACTCACTTCTTCCACACCTCTGACAACACATACCACCAGGCAAATTCAGTTTCTCTCATCCGATTATGCAGGCAAAACTAATATTTCAAAATTCAGGTAACTATAGATTCATACAAGTAATCCATCAAGGAATAAAGATGGATGACAGATTTTTTTTTTTCCTTGCGTCTGGTCTATTATACATTAAAGAGCAATTTCACTGGCAGCCATCTGGAAATCAATGTATTCCAAGCTTTATTTTATGATTACCAACATTCCCCTTCGTAACTCATTTCTAATTATAAGCAATAAATCATTCCTTCTTGCTTGTAATTTATAACAGCCAATTATGGCAAACCTCTTATTTAAATAGCAAATCTCACTTTAAAACATCACATATTCTGAGGTATGCACAGAACATCTAATCAAGCAGCCGAACCGTAGAATGATGATTTAACATGGGGTTTGCAGCCACTGAGGAGACACCCGTGGAAGAACCCACTCTCCCCCCTGTGCCCTGTGCACACCAGGACTTTCCAAAGCTGAAAGCACAGGTCTCATCTGTCTGACTCAATGCAGAAGAGATTTACATATAGCAACGCATTAGCCAGGAAGGCTGGAGTCAAGGATTCCCTTTACTGTGTCAGGAAAGAAATAAAGAGGTTGTGGCACAAGACGTTGTAGGTTGGTTAAGTAAGAACTTCTGGGCAATGTCTAGTTTCATTTTAGAAACTAAGAGTGAAAGAACACAGCTTTAAATTTAATACTTAAAAAAACAACTCAAGCAGCTTTTCCCGTGCCTGGATTTGCATTTGAGAAATGGGCTGGCCTCCTCCTCCCAAGCCAAAGGACTCCCCCACTGCCAAGGTGCCTGACATCACACCTACTCCCTGTTGCACAGGTTTTGTAGGTGTTAACATAGAGTATGAGCAAGGCACTCACTCAGATCACTCCTCCCCATTTCCCCCAGCCAGGAGAGGATCAGGCAGAACAAAACAAACAGTCAGCAGAGAAAAAGTGTCACCAAATAAATTCAGATTCTTCCTACAGGAAGAAGCCTTTAATGGTGGTTTGCTATGGCAACTCTTACAAACAGATCACCAGCAAAGAAATGTAGTGGAGGATGTCAGACAAGACCAAACAGGGTCAGTACAAAAGCACAGGCAAGGACACAGTGGAGTTTTTACTTATATTTGTTCTTCAGTGTAGGTCTGAGTAACAGGCATGTGAGTGCAAACACAAGAGAGAGGCTTCTTATAAATAGCTCTGCTGGGATTTGTCCGTTAGGAAAAAACCTCAGTCTTGTCAGAAAAGTATTTGATACAATTTTGGATACAGAATTTATTACATGAGAAACTGATCTCAGGAACGTGGAAGTGGTTCCCACTGAGATTTTATTCGGTCATCACACAGCTCAAGTCTGTTCCAGTTCCACATCGTGTCATCTGGTAAGCGTTTACAGTAGGAATCTAGGGAACTGGATTTGGAAAAAATCCATCACAACTGACCTAAATCTGATCTGACCTGAATAATTAAACTGAATACTAAATTCAAAAATGGCTAGACAGAAGAGATGAGCGGGAGTTCTTCAGCTGCAGGAGCTATCTCATGCTTTCCTCAGCCATACATTGGATTAGGCACCCCACTTCTCTTTTCCCAAACAGGCATTGTGATAGAGGCTCTGTGAACATCCCCTCATTCCAAAGGCGTCAAAGACAAGTGCTCAAGTGCTGCAGGCTCCACTGTGCTTCCTCTCCTTTTGAGATATCATTCATTCATGGGAGAACATGCGGCGGTGCATCCCTCCCCCCCAGGCCACACTATGATCTAAGTGAAGCACATGGAAATGGGACACAGAAGATAGCAAGTAAATAAAAAAATCCAAAGAAAAGAGTCACCCCTGAGGGTGGCCTTGGCCGACGTGGTGCTGCAACAACCACCAGGCCAGGTGATGTCGTGTCAGACCCATGGCCACACCAGCCCACCCTACAACCACGTGTCATACTCACAACCTGTCTTGTCATCATGCCCTGCCCATATTGCTGCTTCAGGGTCTCAGGGGGTTACGTTGCCAGCACTGCTTTATTGCTGAGAGACTGAGCTGAAGGTGTGCAGGTGCAGCACCACCTAAGCAACACACAGCAACTCTCCATAGATGGATCATTATTTACGTAGATGTTGTAGTGATGTGTTCAACAAAAAGTTTCACCACTTTCAAGACTCCTTATCTTCTTTTTATGAGAGATCTAAGTATTATTTATTAGTCTTCTCCAAACACAAAGCTCAAAGGCATTTTAACATCTGGTTTATTCTCTTAGCACTGAGAACAAAAACACTCTGAAGAAAACTAAAAAAAATCACCGGCTTGATATTGGTGAAACTTGGGCAATATTTCTGGCAAAAACTTTGAAAAAGGATGCAAAAAACAGCCTGTAGAAAACTGTAAAGGGAGGGAGGAACAGACACTAAAGCCTATAAATTTCATTTTGAAAATAAGGCGTCATTCTTATTATGCCTGTGGATGTGTATCTTCCCCATATAAAGTTTTAAAAGCTTTATATAAACTATACTTCTAAGCAAGCTTGTAATTAGCTAGGGGCAGGCTTGGCTTTAATTACAACTTGAAGAGGCACACATTATGGAAATACTTAGCTAATAACCACAGCGATGCTCTGTTGATGGCTGAGGTCAGGCCAGCATGTGATTGCCATGTAACCACCTGAGCACTTTCTGTCTTGTGTAAACTGGGCTCCCTAATGAAGGAGCAGGACCGGTCTGTCAGGTCTCCCTCCCTGCTCTGCCACACAGGCTAAGCCAGGCTTTGCTGGCAGTGATGCTGAGATGTCCTGTGTGCCTGCATCTGGCCTGCCTGCTCCTTACAAGTATGCTGTGGGATACCTGTTCTCACCTCACCTGGAGATGCTGTACAAAAGGAACCAGGGAGCCTGACAGAGATGAAACTGCACCATTTCAGCATCAGGCAAGATCAGCCTGCACCCAGTGCATGAATTGGTCAGTCATCAGCATACACTGTGAACATATATAAGTTAACCCGTACAGCTTTTTTCGAAGTTAATATGAGGTTGATCCCACATCCCACCCCAAAAACCCAACAGAATAGTCTACAGGAAGATTATATATCCAAGACAAAGTTATTGCAAGTTCATACAGTTCTCTCACCACTTTGGATCCAACCTCTCCTGACCTAACAATGCACCAGAAAGTAAACTGTACTTTATTCCAACCTCAAAAGCTGCTTGCCTGGCAATCTCTACTGGGGTATAAATATGCATGGATAATGAAGTGCAAAACCAGTACAAATCACTGGGAAAATGGCTATTTACCATTGAATATGACACAAGTTTAAAATATGCATTGCTACACACTGTGGGTGCTTGCTCATACACTTTGTTATGTACCAATGAATTGCTGAACTGGGTCACAGAAGCCCTTCATGTTATAGAAGTCCTGTCTCTTTCACAACGCATTTGGTGCAGATAAAGAGATGAGTATAAAAATGCAGCCACATTTCCTTATGGAAAGAAAATTCCAAATGGAAATGTTAGGAAGGAAAGCAATATTAATTGCTGCTTTAAAATCTGTGTACAATATGTGCAACTGCTTTTGAGAGAGGAGAACACTGCTGCTGATGTGGGGAGCAGACGCACCATCTTCTCCGGTGTCTTGCGTAAGGTCCACGTTGCTCATGTGTGATGAAATTAGGTGAGCTTTGCAGGGGATCTTACATGAAAGCAGACTTATTTGATAGTGTTTTGTTTTAATATATCTTAATACTAGTGTTAGCAGACAGAAATTATCCAACAGAAACCTCACTTTAACTGCAGGAGAGATGCCGCTCACAGCCCCTCATGCTGGTTTAACTGGATCAATTGGAAAACTCGTCCTGGTGAAGATCGTGCTGTCCACAGTCAGCTGCATGTGGCTGGTGAACAGGGGGCAGTCCTGCCTGGGCCACCAGACCCTATTGTGGCTCAGTCAGAACAAGCCAGGTCAGCCTAAGGAGACCTTTGCTAACTATCACCTTTGAAATTGCCGGAGCTTTCGCAATCAGTCGGAGGGCACTCGCACAAGCAGGTCAGGCAGCAGATCTGAGCACTGAGTGGCTGAGTTCAGCTGGGAAGATGTTTTCCTGACCTTGGCTTACAGCCCACCCAGATGGCTCCCAACACCTCCTCTGCACTGAGCCCTCACCTGGACAGGTGGAAGGCTGACCCCAATGTCAAACACTCAGATGGCCAAAACTTCTGTAACTGGGAATCAGTCACTCCTCATCAAAGCAAAACACGGCAAAACCCACAGCAAACTCCACCTTACTCCACCACAATATTTTACTCAACCTTTCCAAGAAACTGTGGCCCCTGGTGCGAGGTTCTTCAGCCAAAAAAAAAAACAAACCAGCTTCTGAGAAAGGCCAATGTAAAAGCCAAGCAAGCAACTCCTATTGCTGAAGAACATCCTTTCCTCCACTTCATTGTAGCTATGGAAGACACATTAAAAATAAAATTACTGCAGCTACAAGGTTCCATTTAAAAACTGCTCGTGCACATCCTCAACTTTGTGTACACAGAAATACTGAAGGGTTAGTGTTGTCCTTGAGCACTGTGCTGCTCCATCTGAGAGGGAGTCACATGCATGCTGTGTAAGCTATACTCCTACCACAATTACCAAGATATGGGCTGTGAACAGTAAAAGAAGTTCAACTGACCATGAAATGTGCAAATACTACAATAAATAGATATTTATACACTGTCTTATTTATATAGAATTCCTCCTTCCCATCCTATAATTCATATTTTTTTACTGTATTGTGTCTAGTTTTTCAGACAATTTTGGACATACAACAGATTTTAGTACAACTCTAGCGACAACGAGTAAAACATGAAACAAATACCATTTATCTCAAGTAAATCCCTGCTTTTTCCTTTGTACCTAGCAGAGCTTGCACTCCAACCCTGTCATGAAATAATTGTATTGAACAGAGAAGACAGCAAATTCCCACTGTAGTTCAAATCCCTCTAAATACTAACCTCTGCTTGAAGATCAATAAAAAATGTACTTTCAGGTTAATCTTCTGCCTTTTTTTTCCTTTTTTTTTTTCCATTCTGAACTTTAACCCCTTGCATTAAAAATTCACAGCAAAGAAGCCAATATTCCTGCAAGACCTGAGCTACTTCAAGTGAAGTGCTCCGAAGCATTGTGAGCCTGGGCATGCACAGCCCCTTTCCAGGCTCTGTGCCGCACGCACCCTCTCCGAAGGGAAGGGGCTCCCGGCCGCACACAAAGAGGAGGCTGTTTGGCCTGAAGTCACAACTTCAAAGACCAGCAGCACAAAATTTGCCAGCTTGATTGGCCATTCAAGCAAATGTCAACTGAAACAAAAGCACACCGAGGAAAAGTTGTTACCGAGTGCCACACTGGGAAAATAATGTAAATTTGTATCAATGATCAACTTAGCTTTAACGGAGCCTAATGAGCAAGTCGCTTGCTTTTTTTTCATCACCCCATTCATTTTGCTCTCTAAAGGCATTTCTGAAGCATCAGTTTTAGAAAAAAATTAATTTTAATTAAAAAAACAAAACAGTGATGCCCTCCCCCGTTTTTTTAAGAAACTTTAGTCATGAATGTGTAAAGTTTAGGTTTCCTATATTCTGTACTTGGCCAAAATATGCAGCAAATGCCTAAGAAGTGCTTGGCCCCAGGGAGAAAACAGTCTGCACAGACTCACTTGTAATACATGTCTGCCTTTCAGCTGTTTAATCTCCATACACTGTATTTCCTTTATCAGCACTACAGCATCGCTCCACTTTGCCTTAGTTTTTTGTGTCTAAAAAGTATCGTGAGAACATCAATACTTGGCAACCTAACACTTGGGCTTTTAGCATGACATCACAGATCTCTGGGTTACTTTGCTCAGTTGGTTAGTAAAATGTTACAGGAAATAAACAGCTGTATAAAGAGGGCTTTCTGTTGTGTGGGTTTTTTTTAATGCCATTTAAGGCCTATATTGCAACATAAACACTTTTTACTGTGAATGTTTTTATGGAAAAAGGTTTACAGAGTAAACTGCTTCAAAGGAACCAAATCAGTTTTAAACACATGCACAATAGATTTATATTGGAAATTAATTTGGTAGCAATTTATGATTCTTTGGTGTGAACTTTCACAGTCATTCTTAGAGCAAGAATGTGTAAGTTCAGAAGTGTTACATTTTGCCTGGCCTCCATGGGAAAATTATAGCTCTAAGGTTCTTGTTACCTCTGGGCTTCTGAGTATTAATACTTTACTCGAAAATCTTAATAGAAGAACAAGAAAGCAGCAAAAAGCTCATAAGCAAAATACATGTTTCTACCATGAACACAGTTCACACCAAGGTGCTTAAACCAATTGCCAATCCTGGAAAAAGTTGATCAATCCAATACTGAACTCATTTACTGCCTCCACATCTTCCTGCTGAATTCTGATGCCCATGCAAGCAGACCCAACATTCAAATTCCCACAGGATAAATGTGAAAAAAATAAACTTCAGAGACAGCATACGAGTGATGTGGTGTTTGTACTAAATGGCAGCACCATGCGGAGAGCCCGGGAGCAGATTTCTCTCATCTCTCAACAAAAGCAGTCTGGGGAGGTCACTGAGTGAGTGCTGTCCCTGCAGTCATGCCCTGGGCTCCTGGCCCACCAGCTCTCCTGGCAGCACAAGAAGTGTGTTTGGCAAAACCACACTGGAACAGCTCTTCTTGTCTACAATGCACTGATCCCTGTGATCCCTCCACGGCCCCCATTAACAGCTGTCAGTGTTTAATGCACATTAGTTCAGACACAACATCACATCTACAGGGTGTTCCAGCTCCCAAGAATCTCAGGGCACATCACCAAACACACTCCTGTAGACATCACCTACACAAGTCCTCCAGGATGATGCAGGAGATGCCAGGCTGATGCTGATGCCTGACCCACCAAACCCAGCTCTGTCCTCCTCCTACTTCCCCATATCCAGAAGAGGACTCCATCGGACTCACCCAGCATTAGCAACAGCAGGACAGACCCACCCAAAGCCAATTGCTCCCAAATGCTGGAATCCACCTTGGCCAGCAAGCCCAGGTGTGTATCCTCTTACACAACCAGCATTTTTGCAGACCAGCTTTTGCTTTCCTTTCACTCACACATTTCAACATCACAGTTCAGACAGGATGATGTGCAAGCCCCTTTCCTTTTTTAACAGATAACAACACCCCAAGTAGGTGTCTTTAACAGCAAGAGCTAAAAAGTTAAGACTTTGCATGTCAAACTGCAACTCAAAGTTGGCTTTAGTTCTGACATGAACAGCGCACAAACCTCATATTTATTGAAAACAGATGAAACAAGTCCCAATTCTTTTTGAATAGCAGAACTACTGAAGAGACCTGGTGGAGTTTAGCACAGCGGGAGGTTTAGTTGTCTATCACCACACGTTTAAACACTTGAGGATTTTGCAGTAAATGTTGAATTGAATTCACCATCAAAAGACAAAATCCATGTTCTATCTGCCAAAACCTTTAGCAGCCTAAACAGAAAATGTCACAATTGATTTTCAGCAACGGTATAGAAATAAAAACCAACATTTTCAAGTCTTTAGGGGATAGATAGATAGACAGATAAACAGCATGACAGACAGATGAATTTATTGCTACAGGTAATTTTTTTACTCCTAAGCAAAAATTAGGCTTCAAATGGATTGTTACAGCTAAATAGATTAAGGAAAAAACAACAACTAATGAGTAATTTTATTGTTAAATTCTTTGGTCTGTCACAACCATCAGCCTAAAGATATAAAGCAAACAGATTTTTTTCTAAAACACTACTGTTTTACTTGCATTAAGGTTAAAGAGCTTCCTCTCTCCTTGACTGGTGTCAGATATAATAAAATAAAACCATTTGAAAGGAGAAAAAAACACCAACACCCGGAGCTATTAAAAGTGCTGTTTTGGAGGCTCTTTCACTCCTCTCCATTTCTCTGACAAAGTCATCAGCTACCTTTGGGCTCCCTTCACAACACAGAGCTGCTGCTGGGGTACGTCTGCAGAGCCCTCCCAAACCCCGTCCCCCTCACCCCTTGGTCAGCTCCAGCTCTCACTGGCCAGGAGAGGCCTTTTTTGTGGGTGGAGGCAGGACTGGTGCATTCACAGATTCCTTCTCCTCTCTAAATTTAGCAGAGCTTTAAAACTCCTGATTTAAAGAGTGCAGTGAAATGGAGAGCAAAGGAAACATGAGCCAATGTCCGTAAAGTCTCAAGGTTGACTCCAAGCATTTACCGAACACACGACGCTGGCAAGCGGCAGCGGTGCTGAGCTGATAAGCCGTCTGCTCTGCTTACAGCCAGGCTCCCACGTTTGAAAGGACTGGGAAATAAGCAACTTCACAACACTGCTATAAGGGAATTAATGCTAATATTAGAAAAACGAATTTGAATAATCAGGCTCTGCAAAATGCAGTCCTACTGAGCAGCAAGCTGGGCCACTTCCAAAGCTACCACATAACCTGTTTTCATGTAACCCTTTAAACATTAACAACTGACCTGCACCCAGGATCAGGTTTTAGCCTCCCCTTCTGTTTGCTATACTAAGAAACCCAAACAAACAAAAAACTTAAAGCAACTGCTCCTACTTAAAATGGTAAAACGTCTGTGAGAACGGCCACTGGAGTGGGGAAATAATTAGCTGATGATTTGTTTCTTTAGGACTAAACCCACTTTAACAGGGTCAACAGGAGCAACAGTGGAGAGAGGTCAAGACAGGTCCCCTTCACAACAGCACGGCCCCTGGCTTGCAGGCAGGGGCTTTTGGCTGCCCCCATCTCAAAAAAGCATGTGACAGCCCCACTGCCAGAGAAACAAACCAGCCCTGGTGATTTACAAATACCTTTTAAGATGTTTTCAAACCCTTTTGCACTTCTACGTGTGTTACTAGCTGAAAGAAGAAAACTGCAGGTTGCTGACTCCCACACAGGGAGATGACACTGGGCCAGCCTGGCCTCCTCCTCCTCCTCCTCTCTCAACCATTAGTGACCAGGATACACAGCACCCTCTGCTTGCACACAGTTATGGTTCACCTCCAGCTAGAGAGGACCCTTGGCAGTGAGTAAATGCTTCATCATCACCATTTATCTTTAAGTTCATGCGTGCCTTAAGGAAGAAATTCAGACTTCATCTGATCAGATACAGCTCCAAAAGCAGACAAAGATCTTCTTATTTCACTTGAGTATTTGACCCTGAACCTCTATTTTGACTATGCTGTCCACAAACATGGCACCCAACCTTAATGTCACTGAGATGCCCCTGCTGTCCCACTGATAGTAGCCATTTCCTTGACTGCATCCCAGCTCTGCCATGCCATATGCTGCTGTTTCCACCACCTACACTTCAAAAGTCTGTGCACTTCCCTGTACGTAGGCTTCTAACACCACACTCCAGAGAGGGCTTCAGCATTTCCTCCAGATCATCATCACTATGCTGAAACCACCCTAATGACTCCCATTCTCTCATCCGCAGAAGCAAATGGTTCTCCAAGACAGGCCTAATGCCTCCCTAATCTGTCACGTGCTGCTCCTCCAACGAGTAGCCCAAATTGGTCCTTTTGTAGAGCCTCATATCTAATTTGCAGTCCACTATCTCTCTATCTTTTTCAGCCTTATGGCTTTTACAGCTTCTGCTCCCATGTTCATCTGCGTTTCAGATTGTATTTCTTAGGATGCATTAGCCTGGATGTTTTCCAAGATGCTCTTTTTTATTTCCTGCTCTCGGTTACATTTTTTTTCCTTAGCAGCACTACTTTGCACAGCCATTTTCAGCAGCCTTTACTGTATGACTCACTTTATTGTCTCCTGCAGATTTCATTAGTGTAGTTCTCCAACTCATTATGGGGTAGGACTGAATTTCATGCATTGTTCAAGCTTTCCACAAAACATCTTCTTGCAAGTTAGCACCCTCCTTGCTGCTCACTGTGGCAGTCGTGAAACTGCTCCTCAAAAGGAAAGATCTTGGGGTAAGAGAATCTGGCTAAACAGAGCAAGTTTCCTAAAGTGCTATGAGGAAAACGCTAACAGCGTTAGAGAAGCAGGGTGTGTTATCACCATTAGCTCCTGGAAGACTTTGGTTTTTCCCATGACCTGTTTTGTTAGGTATTTGAAGGTAACTCCTTGCCAGGAACAGATGGTGTTCAAGCAGACAACTGGCAAAGGATCTAGAAGAGTGCACTGAGATGGTGGTGTGTGAAAGTCTGGCCCGTTATCCAAAACAACGGTATGAATACAACAGGAGCTGCCAAAAGGCATTGTTTTAGAAAGAAAATGTAGTAAGTAGGACAAAAAAACCCTGTAGGTGACGAAATTTAAGAAACTTTCTGATACGAGGATGGTGCCTTGGCTATTAGCTCAATTTTTGAAGCATTTGTATCAAACAGTCTACAGATGGTTGGAAGTGAGTAATGCTTTGACACGTGCCCAGATAAAAGAATATGATAATGATCTTTCACAGATGTGATGGCACAATTAAAATAGCGGACAAGAGAAGCACTTTTTTGAGAAACACTTAAAACCAAACAAATCTTAATGCTCCACCAAATGCCTTCAAGTGGCTGAATAAATTTCCTCTCCATTTTTACTCCAATATTACCTTACTTCAGACCAAAAAAAGGAAAACATAGGAGACCTTCAAAAGAATTACACTATACATTATGTATGTGTTTCGCATAATCCCTGCTAACTCCAAAAACATTTCATTTTCAGAAATTGCATACTCCCCCAGCATAAACATTTCTAATGACGCAAAATAAAATCAGAAGGGATCCATCTCCTTTCTAATGCTAAATATTGCACAAGTAACTACCATCTTTGTAATCTTAATGCTGCCTCAACACAACTTCCAAAATAGAATACAAAATTGAGAATAAATTGTTAGGAGATTACTCTTCAAGAAAACTATTGCCAGTAAGCTCCTAATAAGACCTGTCACTTTGACCTTCAGGCATATTTTTTAACACCTTCACTTGCTGCAGTGTTTCTGTGAGTCTAAGTGCAATGAAGAGCCCATTTAGGGAACAGTCCCTTGTGTATTATGCCTCAACAAGCCACAACCTTGAAATACCCATGGAACTGGTTAAAATATTTACAGCCCACAAGGTCAAACTCTGGAGATCCTGGACAGAAATCTATCATACTCTGAGAAATGGAAACATTTCTGCCAAACCTCCCTCCCTGAAAAAGTATGGTTAACAACAATGTCAAAGAACTGTTTTAAGCAAACCCTGCAGACAGGGGTAAACTCTAAGGAGTATTTTTTCTCTGTCCATAACTCACCTCCTTGCAACACACAAGTAACATTAATTTTTGGAATGTCCACTATAAAATTTAGAAGGAAGGGGTCCCAACCACAAGAATACAGGAGTTTATTTTGAATGACTGCATTTCTGGGGAGCAGGGGATGCTGCAGGTGGGAAGCCAGAGCCAGCATTACAATTCCAAGTGCCAAACTGCAGCAGAAAAGCCCCATAAAGCTGTTTACCAAAGACTGCCCTGTTACACTATTACTCATCAGGGGACAGCGGGGCCAGAGCAGCTGCTGCATTTCAGGCTGTGAGCGATGTAAGTCGCTGTGTTGCTGCAGAAGCTCTACTGAATGCCCTGAGGTGTCATCGCCCCTCCATATTTCTCTCATATCAGTGCATACATCTTCCATTTAATGGACATACAGGCAACTTCACACTTTGGAACATCGCAATCCATTTAGAATTCATTTTTTGCCCCTTAAGCATCCCTCCTTGCACGTCATCTGTAAATGATTTTGACTAGGGCATCTTAAGCACAGTCAAATGATTTTGATTACGATATGATGTTCTCATAACTGAGCAATTCAGGGAAAGTTCTAGTTTTATCTAGACACCATTCTGAAAAAATTGTGCACTCTGTTCCTCCCACTTAAACAACAAGTTGATCTTTCTCATTCTAACCAACAACTGAAGGCTATGGAATGGCTACAAAGCCCACAAAATTATACTTGCATAACCATTAACTAAATGTTTGCTGCAATCAAGGCAATAATTAAAACCCATTAAAAACAAGCCACAGGCTGACCCAACATCAGTCTCAACCCTTTCAGGCAATGAGAACTGTCACTAAAAGTGACAACTTTCTGGCTCATCAGGGCACTGGCAAAAAAAAAGGCCCCAAGAAATCTTGCAATTTTTTTAACAAGATCCTAGTCTATCTCACAAGTGAGGTTTTCCACTGCCAGATGGTCGATAGGAATGCTAATGGAAAGAGTTGAAGCTGAAATAAATCTGCCACTTTTAATCAATCACAGACAACCATGTCATCAATAAGTGACTCGTGTTATGACAAACTCCCTTTGGTTCGCTACAAGCAAAGTTGATAAAATGCATCACACCTATGTATTCATTACCAATACTGGGCAACTTTAACACAAGCATTTTTGAGGGTTAAAGGTTATTTTTGAGGTTATTACTTCCCTTGCAATGGTGTGATTTTGGATTCATCCTGAAAAAACAACAGTTACTACATGTTAGAAGATACTTAGCAACTCAGTCAGGAGAAAAAAAACTAAAAACAAATCAAAAACCCCACCACTAAAAGCTCAATAGTTCAGGTTGGAAGGGACCTTTAAAGGTCATCTAGTCCAACCCCCAAAAATCACCTACTACCTAAAATAAATTCACTCATTTTCAAGTCTTTGCCCATATGCACAGCGTGCACTCTCCACTGTGTGGAAAAGATAATTATGAAAGGACAACTATGCAATATTCTCACAGTCCTTCCATCTCTCTTTCACTCCACTCCAACCTCTCCAAACATCTGGAGACCACAAAATTTCACGGAGGCAGAAGTCACAAAGATAAACCATTTTCTATGCCCTTTGCGAAAACTGGAAGTAGAAAGAGGAGATTCAAAAGACTTCCCCCACCAAAGGGGAAGGAACTGACCCCACCCCACACAGATACCAATTGGAGAACTGGGGTTCTTGCTTCAGGAACGGAAGGGAATGACCACGGGAAAAAAGATGGCAGCCAGTAGAAACTTAAGACTTTGCTACTTCCACTGCTCATGGCACAAGTTGCTTTCCAACCATTTTTGTAACAGAGACTTCCAAATTTAGCTTCAGTACGAATTGTGTCTTTTTGCTTTCACTGGCAATTGTGCATCAGTGTTTCAAAACATAATTGCAAAACCAAGACTCTATGATTAGGTGAAGGAAATCTAATATTTTCCCAGATTAGAGGCAATATGGGATTCAGTTGCTTGAAAGAAAAAAGAATAAATGACCAAAGTTACTACAGCACAAGAGCAAACAAGTAATTTCAAATCCATTTACAGAGACATAGGAAATTATAATTAGCCCAAACTTCGTAACTTGTCTATCAGTACAGCAATAAATACATCACTAAAGATACTTCTCCCTCCTCATCCAATTATAAACTCACAGTATGTAACAAAGACCGTAAGTCAACACAAAAAACTTTCAAGGTGGATTTGTAGCTCGCACTGGGAAAAATCAGGCTGACACAGACACTCCTTCACCTTCCCTTCATCATCCAACTGAGAGATGACACCTTTGCAAAGATGAGCTGCAGAAATTAAGCAGTCACATTTTGCTTGAGTTACTTCCTTGTTTTTTTTTACATCCCCATCCAAGTGTAACTGTGCTGCACAGGATCACTGGAACAGCATGATCATCCTTCAATACAATTTTGAAAGAATATCGAACTGTGTCTGCACACAGAGAACACTGTGGATCCATTTTATGAAATAATGAATGCCAGGATGAGTATCCCGATATCTTCAAAATTTAAACCCAACAATTTTTATTCCAGTAATAATACTCTGAAAGATAATATGTTAGAGCTATTATAGACTGCTGCAGCATCATAGATTAGCCTCATAGTATTGATTCTCAGGAGACCAAATGGCAGATACGTGGATGTTCCCTACAGTTTCATCAGTGAGCACTTCTCAGTGTTTCTGAATTATTTTTCTCCATTTTCCTATTTAATTTTTTTGCTGCTTTTGAAGTTTTCCTAAGGAAAACAAAAACACAGCTATTTCCTCTTCTTCATGGAAAATGAAAGGTTCTTTTTCTAGATTTTCAGAGAACTGCAGTCAAAACCATACTCAGGAGCCCAAGTTATACAGAAAGATAAAAAAGAACATTGAGATATACTTGGTAAGAGCTGAAGAAAAACAAGATCATTAAACACAAGGGTGATACAGATCCTAAAAAATCTCATAAAATAAAAAAGGAAAATATTTGCAACAATAGAATAGACATAATCTATAGTAACTTATCTGAGAAAGCTGTAGCATAAATTGACAAAAATTCAGATGTTTTTAAGTAGATTGTTTTACCATTTCTTCACAAAAGCATGCACAATGCCTGAGTACATCCATTCAGTCAAGGAATGGTCCCTTGTTAGGGACCAAGCCTCACTATTCTGTGTAGTGCCTGCACACATACCAAAATATACCACATACATACCAAAATATACATTGCTTCACATTTGAGCATGAATCACAGTCCATCAAGGTCAGTGGGACAAACTCCTGGCCTAGGTATGTCACAGTACAGAAAATCTAAAGGTGATCTGTTAACAGAAGATTTGGGAGATGGAGATCACATACCTAAAGCATTCCTTCTCTCATCTTCATGACATTTTTAAAGCAGCTACGTTTCTAAATTCCTTTTTAAAAATTCTCTTGCATATCAGTGCTTCTACAGCTCCTGGCTTCAACCCTTTGGTGATGGTGGTAAATTGAGAGTGCTTAAATCATTTCAAATTTACCCTATTAAGTGAATTTAAACTGGAAGCTGGCCAGATATCTCTGGAGCAGTGATGTGGAGCAGAGCGCAGAGGCAAGAGGAGCTCTGCTGTTCAGAGTGCTTTAGGAAAAAGTAAGTCTTCCAATAAAAGCCTGAAAATCTTCATCAACTTTTAAAATTACTTGGAAGTAGAGCCTGAAATGGGTCGCCTCTACTCCACTATGTCTCCCACAGCATATGCCAACACCCTGCCCAGCACAGGCAACATCAGCACAAACACCAGCTCTTAAAACTGTGAGTCTGTAGATAGGTAGGGTATTAAAGGTCTTGATTACTGTGCTAGAAAAAGCCTTAGTTATTTCATTTGCTTTAAAATGGGTTTTAAAATGAAATCAGCAGATACTGAAATTGAAAAGAGAGGGAAAGTAATTTAGACAAAAATGCATCTGTTCCTGTGGCTGGCCTCTTACAAGCACTCTGCAAAAACCATCTGAAGTCTGGACTTCCTTCAGTTGCAAATCCTATCAGCAAATGCTGAACCATAAACTTGAGTTTTCTAGTGTCTGGACTTCACCAAAAAGTTAATATAATGCTGTGCTTAATACCTGTGAGCTACTGAAGTAGCAACAAAATAATGAATATATACTATACTGCAAGCCCACTCAATGCCTTGGATCTTAGGATTTCCTACTGCTTCATAATTTAAGATTTCCTTAAGCTTTAAGGAGTAATTTTAAATTGTGACCCAAAGCTAACAGAGAACTGCAGCCCAGTAATCATCAGATCTCAGAAAAGTTGTCAATTCTCCCCATGAGACAGAAATAAATGCATGAAACCTGCATTTTTCTCCAACAGCTATTTAAAGAAATTTTTCTGTAAAACTTCTGTGTGCGTGTATGTGTGTGTGTGTGTATGTATGTACAAGAAGATATATATATATATATATATATATATATGTATAAAATATCCAGACTCTGAGGATTACTATGTTGAAAGGCAAACTTTTGATGCGATGTAATTACGTTTGTGTTTTCTGCCACTGAACAGAGTAAGTGTTATTTATCCACTCTTGGATAAAACACAGGAAGCACCTGAAAAGTGTTGACTCAGTAAAGCCAGCAAATCTTCCAAACAAGTTTGGGCAAACGAATCCCGGAGTCGGGTTTCCCATCCATCATGTCAGGAGCGGTGGGTTGTTTTTCCAAGGATGGCCAGCCTGACCTGCAGCCACGGCCGCATTGTCGGTGCCAGCGGGGGAAGGCTCCGGAGCAGGAGCAGGCTGCAGCTTCCTGAGAAATCACTGCTGAACACAATGCGACTCTGGGAGACAATAGTGTCTACGGCTCCTTTTGATGTTGGGAGTTTTTCTAATCTCTTCAGGTTAGATTAAGAGAGAGGCAGCCAGGGTCGGCAAAGGTCAGCGAAACGAGGTTTATTTTTACAGAAACCTCTCCCTTCCATCCAAGACCTCTCTAGCTACTCAGTCATTTGCTATGAAGTTATTTTGCATGATACAGAATTTATGATTCCTTACAGCTTACACAAACCACACTTTACATTCGACTCAGTTTGCTGGTTGCAAAAACCCTCTAAACGTCAGGCTTTAAATCCTTAATTATCCCTTTCTTTGTCTTTCTGCCCTTCATGGCTTCCCCTCCCTCTTTTTTTTTTTTTAATAGAACAGAAGTAAGTATTGTCATTTCATGCTTCTAGACTTGAGGAATTGGCATGGTATTTAGGTTTATTTTCATGAAATGTATGACACAGTCTATCTGAGCCACACAAGATCAATGTAGGAAATCCAGTTAAACCAAATTCTTTCACTACCCCAGCGCTTTGCTCTTGATAAGGAACAAGAATATTTCAGGAAATAACAGGAAAATGAAAGTAAGAATGCATGGATAAAAAGTAGCTCTGTTCCTACAGGGATTTATGGAAATTTAAGGTACATACACTCTGAACTTTTCCTATTATGAGACTAAAGCTTTCTCAGCAAGCTTCTCTCTTGTACTTTTGCAGTATTTATGTTCTGACTTGAAAAATAAGCTACATGTAATCTGATAGTAAGGCCCAATAATATTTCATATTCCAGATTTCCCAGAGGTCAAAATTTTTAGGCCTTTAGATGATTTAGAGGTGTGGCAACAAATGAACATGTTGGCAAACAGTAGGCTTTTTGCACTGCCACATCACTGAGAGCCACTGATGATCCTAATCTCCTGGACACTGTCCAGAGGAGGAGGAGGAGAAGAAAGCTCAGAAGGTATAGCCTGACATGGGAACACCCAGAGAAAGCCCACAGTAGGCACCATCAGTGATATGAGCAACCCAAGCTGCTCTCCTACCCTCCTTGTTCTACAAACAATCCACACAAAGGAGTTCACCTTTCTGCTGCTCTGTTCCCATCATTTTTTTCCTGTAATATTTCAATAGGTATGAATAAAGTGCAAACATGTCTAAGATATGCTATATTTCCATATCAAATTTTAAGCCAGTATTGCTTGCACACAGTTCATTTGGCAGACAAAAGAACAAGCTTCCAAATCACCTTCAATTAAGCAGCACCTTCAGGCACAGAATTAACCCTTATACTGACTTACTGAAGCCCAGACTGGACGGTCCTGTCTCTGTCTCCAGAAACAAGGCAGCAGGTGACACTGCCTTGTAATAACCTGCTGCAATGTTTTAAACTACCTGACTTCTGTCTTGTTTCTCTTCATCTAATAATTTGATTCATTGTTGACTTCTATCTCCGTTATTAATTCATCAGATGACTGACTGATTCAACTACAGCTTTAATCTGGCTATTATCTTACTCAACTTCAGCAATAACAGTTTGAGTTAGGAGTCCAAATTGTTTTGTTTCTTTATTGCTCCATGATAAAATCCATGCAGAAGTGCGCAAAGTCATTTTTCTATTAAAGCCACTATGTTACCCCTATAGACAGGCAAAGATAACTTTACAAAATAAATATGCCAGCCACTTCATTCCACTTCCAAATCTGTATGTGTGTCCTTCATACTTCAGATTAAATATCTCAAACCACTCAGATTAAATACATTGATAACTTCTTAAAAGAACACGATGCTGTAACAGCATGTAATTTTCATATAAATATGACATCTAAAACCATTTCAGAATAAAGAGATGACAGCCTACTGAATACATGTCTGACACTTCTATTCTGCATGTGGACTGAGAGCGCTCTCGATGTCCAACGTTTTCCAGTGCTCCAATTCAGCACGAAGGTTATGCTCAACTCTGAGTATAAGTAACAACTTGAAATCTATCACACAATGTCATGCTGTGGGCTGTTATAGCCTCGCTGTATCCTTTAAATTGTCTGGGTTTTGACAGCTGTTGAGCCAAGCAATGCCTGGGAAGAGTGCTCAGGGGAAGAAGTTCTCCACTGCAGATGGACAGCAGGTCCTAAGGTCCATACATGCTGTACTCTACTCTGTGCCTTCCCATCCGACCGCTGTGGCAGCACAAGTGTTCTACTCACGTGCAAAACTTGGGGGGGAGAGCAATATATATGTACAAGTTAGTGGTTTCCTCCCATCTTACTTTGTAGGTGACAAGGAAGGGGCCTGTATGAGGGAAGAGAAGGAGATCAGCTGCACTAGAGCAGGTCAGGAAGTGTCCTCAGTTGCCGAATATCCTAAACATAGCAATGGGTTTGTTCAATCTATGATTGCACCAGAGGAAGGGGAAAATGCTGAGCAGAAATTTCTGAGTCACAATAAATTGGAAATTCAACAACAGAAGAAAAAGTTAAATTTGCTGCATATATCTTCCAAGACCACATTTAGAAGTTATCTCAGAAATGTTTCATCCTATATTTAGCAACAACTGCAGCAAGGTAAAATTGAACTCAGCGAGTGCACCAGAAGCATCACTGGGTAATGGAACAGCACTTACATAAATGACTAAGTTACAGCACACTGGCTGATTTAAAACTAATTATCTGGATGCTGTTAAATATTACGTGAATAAATAGTACTTCAAGTTTTGCAACAAACTGCTGTAACTTTCCAACCCTTTACCCAGCCATGGTGAAAGCACTGCACTCATAACCACAGAATGGTTGCCAGCCATCCCGTCTGGAAATGTCTGCACACAGCAAGGAACAAGAAGCTTGCTATGACTGTTCCCCTAGCTTGGGTATTAGTCTTGGGAAAATAATGTATGCCATATTGCAGTAAGGGAAAGTTAACTTTTTGTTTGGTTGACTCCTTTTCCTTCAATATTTTCCACATACTCACTGAAGACTGAACTTCATTGGCACATCTAAAGCACATCAGACATACACTTCCTTTGGTTTAAACTAGAAAAATGAGCAGACACATACTGTATAGATCAACAAGCAGACCCTGCTGGAAAAAGGGTCAAAGAAAAATCAATTCAGAAACCAACCATTTTCCACCCGTGAAAAAAAAAAAAAAAGAAAAAAACCCAGAAAAATCTACAGACTGAGAACAAGCATTTCACAGTGCTGAAGCCCTTTCAGCCATGACAGCAGGACATGCACCTCCAGGGTCTGATAACAAGACACATAACACTTCCAATTTTTTTGTTCTTCCCACTTTCCTCACCCCCGCATCACATATAACTATTTTTGCTACCACACTATAAAGTTCAAGAGGCTGCACATACATATTTATATTGTCTCCCATTAGACCCACTGAGTGTAATTTGGAAGAAAAAAGCTCGCAGAGTCTTTTCTTATAACCAACCTGAAAATGAGAACACAGATAAACAAGGCGCTCGCAACCCAACTGTCACACAAAATTATCTTCTGGGCTGAAATTGCTCCTGTTTGGTTTTAAAATGCAGGACAAAATTATTCCAGACAGTCGCCAAAAACTCCTCCACATTTTTGTGCTGCCCAGCCGACCTCCCCAGGAATCCGACAAGGAGATGATTTTCTAGAGTGGGAGGCAGAAAAGCAATATCCAATTTATATTAAACAAACAAGAAGGCTGTTGTAAAAATAAGGAGACATGACCTGGGTCTGGGCCACAAGGTCGAGCCAGATCAATGCCTTTTTCGTTTTAAATTGAAGGCATTCTAATAATTTGGGGTAAATGGAACCGAGCACTGGATTTGGCAGATGCTTGTTATTGCTGAAATACTCTCACAAGTCTAGATGTGTCCTCACCTAGTCTTGAAGGGTTTATATATATGTATTTCTCAAAGGTTCTTGCAAGTCCCAAGAAATGACAGCTCAGGAACGCTCCTCTGCAGTCCTAGCAGACAATGCTCCCTTATCCTTACACTAAGCCAAATTCTGACAACATTAAAAGTCTGTAGTTATGAAAGCTCTTAGTGAATGATGCACAACTAGAGACGGTTTACACATCACTTAATTTAAATACATTGGTACAAGTCACATCAAGGAGGCTTCTTTACATTATTTCCCCTATCACTAAGCTGTCCAGCAGCTTTTTTCTCCAATTGTATTTTACAGAGTGAGGATACAGGTGGGTTAATTGCCATACTGAAATTCTGGCATTTTATTCCAGTATTCAGAAACTAATGAATGCCAAACTGGGATTTTTAGGAAGAATGCTCCATTTTATTAATATAACAAGCTAGAAAATCTTAAAGTTAGCTTCTCTTAACTCACTGGCAGAACAGGCACAAAAGGGGAAAATGATTCTGTAACTCACCTCCTGCAGAAGGAAGGAAAGAATGGAGGGATGAAGGAATTAATTTTTTTGTAACCTTACCCTAGGGAACACACCAAAAAAGCTCAGAGATGGTGGAATTACTGCTGAAATCACCAGGGAATGGCAGTCAGCAGCAGCTCCTGCAGCAGGCTGGGGACACAAGCCATGCCAGGCCATGGCTGGACAGGAGCTCCCTTCCCAGTGATGCAGAGCACAGTCAGTGACACACTATCCATACACATTTCAGAGTTTAATGCAGCTCTATCTTCAGGAATATCAAGCCTGACAGATATGAAATAAAAATGCTATTGTATTAGGGGAACTGATCTTCAAAATAGCCTGAAGGAATCAGAATAAACACCAAATCCTGACAAACACCTGACAGCTTCTGTAAGGACAGGTTTGGGGCACTGTTGGGGTTTGGTTTGGTTTTGTTGGGCAGGGTTTGTTTTGTTTTTTGGGTTTTTTTAAAGAAAAGATAATTCATTCCCCATCTTTCTGTCCTAGCTCAGTGTCAAGGGAAATGAACTTGAGGGTAAAGTGATAACCTGCTGCATTGTTCCCTGGACCCCGAGCTGGTTCCTGCCTCCCCAGTCTCTCACTGGCATTTGGTTAACTGCACATCCTCTCACAGCATGGTGTTACATGCAGGAAAGATGCCTTTTTCCTCCTGTGCCCTCACTTAACCAAAGAAGGAAAGACTGCTGGTCATCACATTTCAGCGTTCAGACGTTAAAAACACACAACACTCCTTTTAAAACATGTTGGGTCAGATCCATTCCTTTCCCGTTCTTGCCTCTGATTTATCTCTTTATTACAAAAGGCTTCTTAGCTCATGGGAGCAGCAGTAACCCGCAGCATTAGCCAGGTTACAACACTGCAGGCTGTAGCAGATCCACTCCTCAAATCAACTGTGAACAAGCAAACGCAAGTGTCAGCTCCTTTCAAGGTCATTCGGGAGACTCTCCCCCGAACAGCTAACTTTAATAAGGAGATGCATGACTTAAAAAGCAGAACCTTGGAAAGCTTGAATTCATTTTTTTCTTGGCTTAGCTTTTTGTAAATAAAATACTAAACATAATTTGTATAAGCTTGTCCCTGTAAAAGTTACAAGACTGGAAAATACTGGTAAGATTTATTTAAAGTGGAGGTACTTATCAAATGTCACCCTTTTCCTGTTCAAAATGACTAATCATTTTGATTAACCTTTGATTTAAATGATTATATACCACAGCAAAGCAAAAACACACATAAAATTACACTCCAAAGAAACTCTCAAAGCACAGATCACATAAGAAAACAGTTATGTCCAAGTGGTTAGAGAATTTATTCACCATGTACACAATATTCAAAGCAGAAGCTGACTCCACACGCTCCCACCACATGTACATTCATACCCAGGAATCACAGTGTAGTCTGAATCCTGCAAGCCAACATGAGACTGCTTCCAGAGGAAACACCAAAAATACCAACCAAATAATAACTAAGCTATAGAAGAAACTCCTAACTACCATCTCAGCAAGGACTGCCAGTATCTTCTGTAAGGAATTGTGTTCCAGGTGGGAAATCAGTGTTACCACTTCAGTCACATATAAAAAGAAAGCCTAAAGCAGCATAAGCAAAGAAATAAAATTTAATATCTCACTTTGAGTAAATATACACGAATTCCAAACCCTGTAACAGAATTCAAAGCAGAGACAGAAAAATAGGCTATCAAAAGTAAATGAGACAAAGGGCTGAAGGCAATTCTGAAAAATAAAAATATATGGTGGAAAACTAAAGCATATAAAAATACTCTTAAGATCTCTTCTGAAAAGGGCTAATTTGTATAGAGAATGACCACCAAAGTCAGCACGGAAAAGACTCTCTAAAGCTTCATATCCACCAAACATGGGGATCTGTCCCTCTTTAAAAGCTCTGCTTCATCACCAACTGCCAACCTCTAGAACTGGCTGCAGTCACCCATCAGCCCACCAATGACCACTGCATCAGCTGCAGTCAAGGCACTTTTAAGATACCCATTCCCAAATTTTTGAACTATTACTGCAGTGTCATTTTTCCTAATAAAGAAGGTTCTGAACCAACAACTCTCTTCTTGACACAGTGAATCAAAAGTGCTCTAACCTTTATAATCACCTGGGTCTAACTAATACAAAGGTTTTTAAGACACCCAGGAATCCCTTACATTATTCAAGCCAAGCTTTGTTTCATGCTGATGTTCCTCCCTCCAGAAATACCAGTCTCATAATGTGAAACAAACTAAAACTATTGTACATTAAGAAACTCGTTTCCTTAGGTTTTATTAAAATCAATTACAAGCCATGTCCAATGTAGAATAAGCCTTCATAGAATCATGGAATCATAGAATAGTTTGGGTTGGAAGGGACTTCCAAAGGTCATCTAGTCCAACCCAAGGGACATCCTTCACTAGACCAGGCTGTTCAAAGCCCCATCGAACCTGGCCTTGAACACTTCCAGGGATGGGGCATCCACAGCTTCTCTGGGCAACATTCAGACTTGCAGCTGAGTTTGGAGCATCCAGCCCCATGGAGCAATAACCCCATCCTGGACACCAGGAAGGGACAACTATCAACAAGGGTGGAAGCTGCAGGAGCCAGCTCGGGGCCTCTCGCTGTCTCCAAGGCTCCCTCGGCATTGTTAGGCTCCTCCAAAGCTCCAAGATCAGGCTTCTGCCTAATATTTTAGCCTCAAGGGAAATATTATTCCAATTAGAGCCAAGAAAGCACCAAGCAATTTATTGGGGTAAATGAGATGCCAAATGCTAGGCTGTAGAAAAGCATCACATACATTCTCCCTAATAAAGGGGATTTTTCTGGAGCTGTGACACCCATTCAAAAGTCAACAAAAATGTAGCTGGAGCAGATGCTCATTTAAAATGTGCATCCTGGAGCAGGAACTTGAGCACCAGAACAAGTCCCTGGTATTGGAAGCACACAGTTCCCAATACCAAAATTCCCTGGCTCTAAAGCACAGGTGGAGCCATGCACCACCATGTACTGGCAAAATGGACAGTCAGCAAATACAAGTGAGACCATGAGAGAATCTGGAGGTGAATTTTCAAATTTAATTAGATCTGAGATCACTACCAAGGGTTTTTGTCATACTCATAGCAGGCATGATTTGGTTTGCTATTATATATTCATATGGCTCCATTCAGAACAACCTTGTTTCATTACAATGGATTCCACTGTGCTTCACAGTCCTACTTCATTTCTTCCAAGGCAAATTCTTCAGCAGATTAACCTGACACATTTACTCCCCTGGTAATAGATCCTGTCTTTTCTGATATCATTACCAATTTCAAGCACATAGCAAGAAATAGGCTTAAAATTTTTTAAAGGTAGTGACTTGAAAGCTTTCTTGTTCCCACATTTTCCTGGTACAACACATTTCACTTTACATGTAATGTTGCAAGATTCAGCTCAAGTAAATATAAAATAAATTATTAAGCTTTTAAACAAATGCTTCCAGTCCTAAAACCCCTCTTTATTGAACTTAAAGTGCTCCAGCACATGGCACAGCTCTAACTGGAGTTCAGATTATCAGTAGCATGAAGTAGCAATTGTTCTTTCCTCCGAGTTCAACATATTATTCTTATGCTTCATATGCACAGACGACATTAGTGAAGATAAACTGTGCAACTGGTAATTGAAATTAGAGTTGCAACATCTATTATGGTAACATCTACTATGCCACATCTCCAACACACTCAGAATGAAAAGGCTTTTGAGCATGAAGCACCAGTCGTGATACTCACTGGAACAAAAATGCAATAAGAAATGGAATGAAATACATTTATACAACATAAAATTTCCTAGAATTACTTACATTGTCATTACTAGTCTTCTACCATCTTGACAGACAGAATAAGAAACCCCTCACTATAATTCTGGGAGATGTGTCTGAGGAAAGCACGGGTTTTTCTAAAGCTCAGAAAGTTCACAGTACAGAAACCCGTTCAAAACCTCTCTTTGCTTCTGAAAATACCAATGTGTATTGTATTTTCCCAACGAAAAAGGAGAAATCTGCATGATCTTTGGCAGAATTCTTTTAAAGTAACAAAATTGCAGAAAATACCAAACATTTCTACAATTTCAAAATCAGGATTTTTTATTAAATCAGACAGATAAAACTGTATCACCTTTAAAATCCAAGTAACTATTTAGTGATTGTAGTAGCAACAAAGCTCTAATAAAGAGGCCACCAACTGAAAAGCTATCCAGTATAAGCATACTCCTGGGACCTGCCTAGCATTCCAGCTTTTTATAAATTTCTTCCAAATCAACAACTTTTTACAAGACTGTAAAATTTGCCTATCATTATCACATCAGGAAATAAAAGCTTTTCCAATATTTTAACTGATTAGCACTGTAACTGCTACTTTTTGTGTATTAAAAAGAGAAAAACCACCCAGAGATTGCATCATGTCTGGTTGGGGTAACCATTTTTTAGGGATAATCTAAAGTCCTCTGTGTGGAAATAACAGCACAGACTATTTTAGAGCATGAGGCAATTAGAAAGCTGGAAATGAAGATCAACTTCCTATTTTCAGAGTGCTACATACTGAATATGAAGATGATTTCTAAGACACATGACAAACTTGGTTGCATTATCTGTCCAAATTTGATGTCATAAGTAAATGGCTTGCAAAAGGAAAGCAATAAAGATATTTATTTATCTATATATAGAGAGAGATAAAAAATCCCCTTTCCATTTTTATACCATTACACAAGCACTGCTTTAATCACCAAGAATGGATACTCTTTTCCTATCCTGGAACTTGGCATTCCCTGTACTGGCACCTTCTAATTGGGATCAGGATTAAAGGAACAGCTCCCTAAAATTGATTACAACTCCAATGAACTAAAGGACTGGATCAAAGCCTGGTTATTCATGGTGCTACTGCAGTCAGATGCAGCTTACTTAATATTTAAGATTCATAAACATTCAGGACTGTAAATCACTACAAACCAAAATGACAGATGATCTTTAAGGTCCCTTCCAACCCAAACCATATGATCCTATCTCTGCAAATGCCTCCTGGAAAAAGATACATTACATGCTTCGTTCATTTTCTCATGAGCAATGTTCAGGGGTTTTATTATTATTAATTGCATATAAATTATCATGATTTTTGTATCCCTGGGAAAGTATTTAGCCATCCACCTCTCAGAGGAACAATGCTGAACAAAGGCAATGAATGCAAGACATATAAGAACAATGCAGAACACAGAAATTTATGCATGCCATTTGAAAGGCATGGCATTTAAAAAAAAATCAGAAGTGTGTCATAAATCTCTAATTATAAGAAAAAAAAAGCCCAACTAATGTTTGCCAAGTCCTTGATAATATTTAAGCAAGAGCACTGCCTACTTCAGGAGTGCAAAATCTTCTTAGCTCACTTATCTGCATGTATCCTCAGCCTCCTCTGAAGTGTTCTGCTGCAAAATTCATTGTATCTGAGATCTGCTAATCATCATCAGGAAACTCTGTTATGCATCTTAAGGACGTACTTTAGGCTCTCAAGAGGAAAAATAAACACATTTTATTAGCTGCTTTTGGAAAATACTGATTTGTATTTATTTAGAAACCTTTTCAAGTTGCACCACTGTTAAATTAAATATTTATGGCATGATTTTCCAAAGAGTTTAACACCTGTAAAGAGTTTAACATGCTGACTTCAACAGGAATTGCAAGGGCCCAACATTTCTGCAAAACTCAGAAGTGACAAGGTTGGGATGTGGTGAAGCAGCTTGAACATGGATGTTACTGCTGAGCTATGAAATGCAACCAGGATCCTGCCCAGCCCCTATTTACCATCCAGCACTGCATTTCAGACAACTGAACTGGTCCTACTTTACTAGAAATACCAGAAATATGACTCATTAATACCTGTTAACTGCAAATAAAGCATAAGCTAAAAGCTGTTAATCCTCAATGCATCTTCCCTGTCCTCTACTAGTGGAAAACTTATGGACTGTAAGACATCACTATGAGTAGCAACTCAGAGAGGAGACTAAAATCCTCAGTGAGTCAACAGCTGGAAAGTAAAGCTGACAGTCACTGACAGTGAGAAGCTGAACGAGGATGAAGCCAAAAATACACAATCAAGAAGAAAATATGTTTGATACACTGCAGAAATTTGTGTCTGGTGACAGTGGGGCCAGTGGCTTTGGCATTTAGCTTCTCAGCCAAAACTGAATCCTGTGCCTCTGGCCTCACTGTCAAATGAAGTCAAAACAAAGGGTTAGGTTTAGTAATCCTTATTTTGCTCAGCTTCTAGATTTGCACTTACTATCCCTCCTAGCATCATGTTTTCAGGTATCCCCTGTATCCTGTTCCTTCACAAACACGTTTTCTCACACCTTGTAGGTGGCTGCCCTCCTGCCCTCCCTGGTCCTTTACCCAGCTGCAACACATACCTAAATCTGAACTACAGTCCAAAGACATAATTTTATATTTCAGAATTAAATACCAAATTTCCCTCTGGCATTTGGCCTATAATTCTGGCAGTAAATAAATAAATAGGCAGTAAATAAATAAATAACATCTAAGTAAGAAACAACTATACATCAAAATTATTCAAATGATGATCCAACGTGATTTCATAAACTGAAGACAGAAAAAATAGTTGAATATTGCAGATTGGACACATCAATCTCCTTATATATTTTACAGCACACTACAAATCTGCCCAGCAAGTTGAGCATTTTACTCATTAAAACAGGAGCTTTCATCACACTATAAAACATTTTCAAATGCAGAGCAGAAAAGCATCAAGCATATTTACTGTAAAGCTTTATGTCTGTGTCATCAATTAACAACAAAAGTTTGGAGTAAAACTAAAATAAAAGCTAATCAAAGCAGCTAGTTGTCAAAACAGATGGGAACTATAGTTTTCAAATCAAGCAAAAAAGCAAAGCTTTCGAACATTCAGTGTCGCATCAGCTCATACACTCAACTTGAAGGACAGCAAATGTCAGGATTTCATTAAGAAAGGTGTCCCTGACTAAAAGATTCACATTTATGAATTTCCATTGATTTAGTGCATTTTTTGGCTTCAGGATGATTAACTTACACCAAAGCAGACCTCTGAAATGTGAACTATAAATAAGGTGTCGCCATGACACTGCAGGCAAAATAAATAAAAACAGAGCCCCGACATTATTTTAGCCTCAAACAAACGTTTCAGTCCCTACATTGTCTGGCTCAGAAAGATACATAGACAGTCTCACAGACAGAGATATAAATGAACAATTGCAGTACCTTTTTCCCACACTGTTTACAGGGTTGGCTATATTCCTACTGGCAATAGATTTTCTTCTTGACAGCTTCTTGGTGTTGGTGCTGTCATCAGTGCTGTCATCCTCTTTCTTTGGTGTGTTACTTCCTTTGCTGTTCAGGTCCCTTAGCACATTATAATTAATTTTACTTGAGATTTTCTTCTGTTCTAACATCTTTTCAATTGCCTCTCCTGCTGTGCTGGCTTGAATTGGCTCCCGCTTCTTTGCAGATTTCTTTGGCTTAATTAAAATATAAAATTAGTGATGTAGATACAAACAAAGTTTCCATGAAGCAGAGGGGCAAGCTGCAGTGCAGCAGTCCTGGCTCAGGTGCTGCTGATGTGGGGGATGCAGGTGATGTGCCCAGGCTAAGCCAGTGCTCCATCTCCTCAATGGGACAGAAGGGTCTCTTTTCTCCAAGAGATAAGTGTTTACTTTTTTGCCAAATGCCCAGAGAGTTTATTACACATTCTTTGCGTAGTATCTGTAATGCTGCCAGAGAAGAAGGATGGGCTATTTCTCAAGTATGAAAAGAAAACGGGAGTGAACTCCCGTTACAAGGAACGGGGATCTCACAGCATCACCCAGCATGAAAACAAAGAATTTCCCTTGCCAAAACTGCCTTTAAAGTGAGAGTGAAGCTGGGTCACGACTCCCCAGAGCACTGACAACTCCGTATCGAAACTGCGGCCGTGTTTTACATCGAGTCTGAATGCGGCGGGGGAAAGCACCCACCCAGCTCCTCCTCCACGCTGCAAAAGGCCCCGAGCAGCAGCAGCAGCTTCCCAAGCACGGACTGGCAGTAGCACTGAGGGACAGGAAGCAGGAGGCAGCAGGAGGCTGCAGGAGGTAGCAGGAGGCTGCAGGAGGTAGCAGGAGGCTGCAGGCACAGGAGCACTGCAGCAATGTCACCTGCAGCTGCTTTTCCCAGGCACAGGCTGTGAGCCCAGGCCCAGCGCGCCAGGGGCTGATGCTGTGCAGAGCCAGGCAACCAGGAATGACACCAGAGAACATTTCCAGCTATGTCCCATGCCTGGGTAGGTACGAAAAAAAACCCCAGAACCTCTGTTTTTCATTTGGCATTTCCCTTTTCAAAGGAAGGTTTTAACACCAAGCTCTGCAGGAGATTTATTTTTTAATGGATAATAGCCCCTCTGTTTACCTACATGGGTCAAGTGCTACCTTGAAATTGGAAAGCACCATATTAATCAAGTTCTACTCGAGCTGTCAGAAACAATAAAGGGTTAGAGAAAAACTCCTGTGTTGTCCGAACAAAAAAGTGGGTGTTTGGGCTACTTGGCGGTGCCAACAAGTTATACAGTTTTGAAAATTGCTGGTAGACTGCCATGTCTGCATAAGAGCAGGATGAATGAGAAACTCTGAAGTATAAAACAGTGTTTCATTGTCTGGTTTTGTTTTTATTGTTGAAATACCTAGGGGAAGCAGGAAACTCTGTCTTTCGCATTAGTCGGAAAAAAAGATAGAGGATATACACACTAAAAACTAACATGGGTTTAGTTGCATGTGGAAGATTTGACTTGTCACTTGCTCAATTACACAAAATACTAACGCTGTAAATCATGAATATATGGCCAATTAGGTTGCTTTAAACTGCTAAACATGGAGACAGGACATGCCATTTGTTAACATAACTGTCGCATTCTTTATGAAAGGTAGAACAAAATACCCCTTCAAGTGACTGCAACAAGGATCTGTTCAGTTCTTCATAAAGAAATCATTATTGTAAGAGCAAAGAAAGCCATTGAAGTTATGGCAAGTACAAACAAATTCCCCATGCACACGTTAAAAAAAAATTAGACATGTCTTAAAACCTGTATTTTAATAAGCAAGCAATTAGAACAGCAATCATAAATGCAAAGAGCTAGCTCTGACTCTGACATGCACACAGTTTTCTCATAATAGCAATTTAAAATAAGAGTTTGGGCAAGAAAGTGTTTTACTCACCACCTAAAAAAATATAGCCTTGCAATTCTGTAACAGCTAGATGTACAGTAGCTATTGCTCCTTTAGTGGTGACCTGTACCATTATGCCCATACATCCTACATGGAGCTGATCAGCAGATGCAATAAATTTCCAGGACATTTTCAAACAGACACAATTAACACACAGTTTAATACCTTGTGTTCCTTATAAATCCCAAGTTCTTTCTCCTTTGCTATTCTTGCTTCCTTTTCTGAAAGATGACAAAAGGGTAACCAGCATGAACATTACACAGACTGCATATTTCAGCAACACCAGCCAAAAGGAGAATTTCAGTCTTACATACTTACCTTTTTGCTCCTTCAAATAATCTGCATTTTCTTTCATCCACAGCTCTGCTTTTATCTGAGCTTCTGTTTCATTAAGTATATACTAAGAGAGAAAACAAATTTATCTGCTTTCAGAAATCAAATTAAAAACCATAGAGCAAAACTAAACTGAAAATCCACTGGCAAGGTCAATTCATACCCCATTTTTAAAAATACATTAAAATAAAGAAAACATGAGGGATAGATGACAGTCAGAGAGCATTTCTAGTAACATTTAAAGCTGGCAAAAGCAACAACCTGTTTTCAAAAAACAGTGTTTGGTTTCCAAACTATGATGGAGTGACCAAAAACCATCCAGGACTCATTGTACATGGTCTGTAATTAACCAGAAATTATCCTGGGCTTATGATCTTTTTCAGATGATACAAGAGCTTATCATGACAACGTGGTTGTCTGCAAGTAATTCTGTGTGTTGATGGTGGTCTGTAATTCAAAACAGTATGGGAATCACTGCCCTGTGAGACCAAAACAAAAACATGTGTCTTCTGGGTAGGTTTCTGTGAAGCTTTACACAGAGTTGCTGAGATTATTAGCTCAGTGGGCACGTCTGTGTGAAGGAAACCAGCTTAAGAATGCTGGAGCATTACTCCTCCAGATTTCAGACAGCTGGGGTCAGTAACCACATCTAGACTTTTTGCAGTTAACTCCACTCGGTCTGAGTAACATCATTAGTGGGAATGGAGCTGTAAAATACATCTAGGACTATTCAGGTGAATCACAGAAATAAATAAAAAGATAGGTAGCAATTACTTAATTGTGAGTTACTTAATGTAAAAATCAACCCAGAATTTAGCACAACTACCAATGAAACAAAAGTTCTCTACAGACGATGGTGCTTGGGAGTGAAGAACTTCTCAGAAAAGGGAAGACAAATTAGGCCATCCATCATGAACAAGACACTTTAATTTTAAGCAGTGCACTCGATACTTGTAAAACTATGTTTAAGTGGAAGAAAAGCAATTTGAGGTTTCTCCATCTTTTGGGTCTGAACATTCAAGATTTTCTCCAAAGTAAAATGTACATCTAGGATTTCACAAGAAAAATAACTCCAGTCAAACGAAACTAATGCAGGGAGGAGTCCTTCCTCCTAGGGCAAAGCAAGCGAGCAAATGGCTGTGCAAGTCCTGGCTTATCAGACCAATATTTCCACTCTTTCATCTGCTTCTATTAAAAGTGGGCCATAATAGTAAAACCCACTTCTTCCTAGCTCAGTTATTCATTCTGCTTAGGCTTTCAGAGAGTTCATAATCTTGGACTTACAATATTACAGTCTATTGCCACAGAAATGAACATGAAGTCATAAAAGCAGAGTTATGACCTCATCACAGAGCCTAGAAAGAGGAGAAAATGTGCTTGTTCTTCCCCTGTGATTGTTTAAATTGTGGTCTGGCTATGGTGAAAAACCTCAGGCTTCCTGCTCCCTCCATTCCACATCTGCTCGGATCGTGAGACCCTAATGCCCAGCCTAGCAAATCCCACTTCACAGCTGCATTTTGGAGATCCTATGCAACCTCATCATTTTATACCCCACAACAAGTTTTTAGCACTGGCATTATCTGTTCAAATGACACTGCAAAGCAGCATGGTGGCTGGAGAGGGCATCAGGCTCAGAGAGCTGGACTGTCACGTGTCCAAGCACTGACCAGCCATGTGGCCTCCAACTAGCCCCTATCCACAGCCAGTGGATAGATCCTGTCTGTCCTGCTCAGGCTACATGGTAAAGGGTGTTTTTGCTGCCACACAAATAAAAATAAATCCAGAAAACATTACAGAAATCTTTGGAAGTACATAGAAGCTGTACATGCTGGTTTTACAGTTTGGTTTCCATGGCAGCCTCCTATGTTGAATATATATTAATTAAATAATGAATTTAGAGCCCCACCAAACTTTTTAAAGTTCTCCTTTGGAATAAAAGACATTCTAAAACATAATTATTCCAGCATGCTAAAAGCAAGCAGCTGCAGTGTCATAAATATATATATATGTATAGATATTTATATATAACTTGGGCAAGGAACACCAAATTCACAGGTTTGCATGAACATTAGTTTGGGTTTCCGATCACTGAAATCACTCAAACCTCTCTAGAGATCAGAGAGAAAAAGCAGTTGCAGGGAGAGGACAAACCAGACAAGAACCATTTTGTCTTTCTCAGATACCCAGATGCAGAAACACCTGGGATAAGAGGGCACCTTACCCGATCTATTTCATTGTCATCGATTCCACTCAGATCTAATTCACCATCTCCTGTATTCTCACCTACAGAAAAGAACACATTTTAATCAGTCATATGTTTGTTCAAAATCTATTGCAACTTCAGTTCTGCAGTAATGTAGCACTTCAGGACTTCAGAGATTTGCATCTTTCTGCCTTCATCCGGGAGGTTTAATGTGCTGCTGAGTATTTTCAATACACAACTTCACGCACACAAATTCACCACACTGGATTAATTTAAAATTCAGGAATCAGCACAGTCTTCATCAGTACTAACAATCTGCCAGAGACTTTCGGTTGCCTTTTTTTCACCCATTTTAATTTACAGCCACAAATGTTCAGCAGGAAGCTGGGGAAATCATTTTAAAAAGATGATCACTTTTCTTTCATCATAACAAGAATTTCTCTGTCAGAGCCTATAGGTCAGTAATTTATCCATAAATTATAACTTAGAAAATATTTTCTGTTTTCAGGGAAGCAGCACAAACCAGTGCCGATAGTCACACCCCGGCTTTCTTCTCGACTTTCTGTAATTACAATTTCACTGCAGTTTTGCTAGTTTGGTAGTTATTAAGACTTCTGAAAACAAATTTTTAAATATTCCGTCCATTAAAAAGCATAACAGCACAGAACTGAGGCTTAATTTGTGACTGGCACAGCTGCAAAGCCTGATTTTCCACATCACATTAAAGAACTGTAGTAATACACCATTAATGTAGTCCAGGTAGAGAAGAAAACAATTTATTCAACAAAGACTTATGCCAGGGAATGAAGCAATCTTCTTGGTCATCTCCATTACATCTAATAAAGATCAAACAAGAGATGACCTAACCAGTTTACTTGCAGAAAAATATAAACAAATTAAGTTTCAACAATCTGCAGTAACAGATTAAAACCAAAATGGTGCAGAACAGCTTGGCATCTTCACAGTTCCCGTTCCCCAGCACTGGGGGTGCACCTCCACACAAACCAAGAACTTTGAGTGGTTTGATTCCCCAGCCTGGTGCCCCTGCACAGTGCTGAAGTGGTGAAGGGTGACACCAGCAGCAGCTTCCAGATCCAACGGCAAGTTATGGCAGACAGATGGCAAAGTCAAGCAAAGGTCGGAATTATGAGCATTCCCAGAAGATACAAACGATGATCTGCTTGGTGAAAGTCAGGCGTACAGGAAATCACAAGGATGGGAATCCAAACAAAACACCTGGTTAGGGATAAAGGCTGAGCTTCCTGAGGTGGTGCAAAGGGTCTGGCTGCACAACTCAACAGACATTCCCTGGGATCAGCCACCAAGCACTTACAAATGTCTTCTCTAAATCCACCTTGAACGACCAGCAGGAAACTTTATACTTTCCACACCAAGTCATAACAAAATGAGTTTTAATCCCACAAAAATGTTCTGTCACAAGGAACAGCATGGAATCAGTGAATGGTTTGAGCTGGAAGGGACCTTACAGACCATCTAGTTCCAACTCCTTGCCATGGACAGGGACATTTTTTAGTAGACCAGGTTGCTCAAAGCCCCATCCAACTTGGCTATGAATACTCCTAGGAATGGGGCATTCACAACTTCTCCAGGCAATGTATTCCAGTGCCTCACCACCCTTGCAGTGAAGAATTTCTTTCTAATATCCAATCTAAGCCCTCTATCAGTTTAAGAATCTAAGGCATTCCACATTGTCCTGTCACTCCAGGCCCTTGTAAAAGGTCCCTCTCCAGCTCTCTTGTAGCCCATTAAAGTACTGAAAGGCTGGAGATGGGTCACCCCAAAGTCTGCTCTTCTCCAGGCTGAAAAATTTCAGTTCTCTCACAGGCGCAGTGCTCCAGCCCTCGGTAGCCCTATGCTTTGATTTTTCCTGAGATTGTCTCATAAATGTAATATTGACTTTGCCAGTTCAGATAATCTGGTGCTAATATGACCCAAAAGGCCTTAAAGAACACTTCTCACAGTTGTTACATTAAGAAATTAATTGGACATTAGTCTCAGGCATCAGATTTACCTTACAACCTTTTTCTCCCAAAATACTTCAAAAATGCAAAAGATTTTATAATAACTACCTAATTGATCAGTACATATGCTTTTCACCTGATCTGATCTCTGTACAGAACAGTAAGAGCAGAACTTTCTGCACCAGTGCCAGCAGCTCCTCATGCAGGCAACCCTGCCACCAGCATGGCATGGGGACATGGCCAAGCACTCCCTGGCTTGAGGATGGGGAGGAAATGCAAGGTGGTAAAATACATCCTGGTGGTTTGCTGCCTTTTAAATGTCACTGACAGAATTTTTTCTAGCAAAGCATAATCATGAAAAGTGTGGAGAAGAATCATGCAGGGAGTGCAGGGTACTCTGCAAAACAGTACTGCACATTTCTCCTGCTGGAACCCAGACAGAATTTCCAGTGAACAAAATGGCTGAATTTTCAACGAGGAAAGGAGTAAATACTGTAGCCCAGTGTCTGAGACACCTTCCCAGGAGATGGCCCACCTGGGTCCAAGAAATGTTCCATCACATAAAAGAAAACAGCTTGACAGCAGAGTGCAAGAGTCCAGACCAGGACAACTTAGCTCCTAGGTTGGAAGGAGTTCATGCAAAAATGGGACTCAAACTGGGTCTCCCATATTCTAGGTAGTGCTTTAACCACCAAGTTGTAGGACAGAAGGAAGGATGGCCTCCCACTCCATTGTGTTATCTACCTTTTGTTTCCTCAAGGGTTTTTTGGGGGAAAAAAAAACCAATTTTCAGTGTGGTTTACCTGCAGGAATAAAGGATTTATTTTTCCTCCACATTCATTGCACCAGATAAACTAAACTGTTCACTATCTACACAGGCTTGAAATTTGGGATAAAGCTTTAAAATCACTAGCAAGTTCTGAAAATCACAGGTCAGAAAACCAAAACTTGGAAGCGGTGATGGACATACTCAACTCACTGCTCAACTTTGCATAAAATTGATCCCAATACTTATTGTTATAAAAACTGCCAAAGCATCTTAAATAAAAGTATCCCACTGAAATCAAGCTGCCACTGCTTTTCATCATTATACACCTTGCTCCTCCTATACCCTGCTATATTTTTGGATCAGAGGTTTAAAATTTAATATGTCACAGTACAGTAGGTGCCTGTTCTCTTATATAGCCCTAACATGCCAGACTGAAAATGATGCAATTTCAGGCACCATGAACAATTTCACTTGTCATTTTAAATATAACTTGTTACTGAATTAGGTGCCAGTTTTTCTCATTGGATCAATTAGCAACAGGGACAGAAAACTCATTCTCCAACTGTTAAATTGCAGAGAAGAATCCAGAAGCAAGTTGTACGTAATAAGCGTTTCTTAGACCCCATAACAGCAGTGGAGGGAGTAATTGCAGGATATCCCTCTGCCTGCAAATCGTCCTTCTTCCTGCCATGGCAATAGGCATTCATTAAATGTTTTTTTCAAAAGAGAAGGTGCCTTCAAATCCCAAGTTTGATGCTTTCACTGAGAAAAAAAATACATGTTTCATTACAGAATGTCAATTCAAAATAAAACACATCAATTTTGACATGAAAATTTCCATGGCAATCGTTCCCAACAGGAGTAGACCCTACCAGGCACAAATATCCATCTGCTTGGTGCTACATGGCTCACTGCAGGGCATGGAAAGCAAACCCCTTGCTTTTTTATACACCAGAAAATCTTTCCAGCTGCTAAACTTATCAAAACGATTTCTAAATTATCATTTTCTCTTTTAATAAAAGGGTCGAAATGAAATGTTCGATGAAATAAAAACACAGATGTGGCCAACATCTGGTCCAGCCTCTTAAAAGCTTATTTAAAAGCAGTAGCGTCACGTGGCACAGCTCTGAGACATCACGGATTTCTTCTGTTAAGAAAAACAACCACCTTACTGCAGGGCACAGGCAGAAAATAAGTTGGGCATTAAAATCAACAGCACTCCTCCCCTTCCCTCCAAATCCAGTTGTTAAATGAAAGGCTCATCAGGAAGAGCTTAGAGCAAGGACCAGTCTACTCCACCCTCACCCAACATCTCCATAGCAAGTGGAGGAGGACGAGCACTTCTAGAGCTTTCCATCAATGTACTGAATCAACTAGATTTATACCACTTAAAATCACCAATCACTCAGCCAGCTCCCCAAAAATTTAAAAATAAGCTCCCCCCAAAGCCCTCCCTTTACAGCCTTTTAACGTCTTTCCAACCAATTCCAGTAGACATGAGGGCTACAATCAGACACTGGGGATTAGGTTTGTAAACCTGTAGGATTATTTACTGTTCTTGTCATTACTAAATGCACACTAAACCCTCTTTTCACATGTCTTCTCCCCCTCTCTCTACCTCTGCAGCTAGTTAAATGTATACATAGCACACTATTATGGGGATTTATTACAGAAGAATCATTCCACTCGATATATTTAAAACCCCACATTTTCACAAACAGCCACGTGAAGAATGTGTTTTTCTGTTTCTATTACAGGAGGCAGCACTATTTATTGCTCTGCCCAGATAAGAGGATTTCCTTACAGACAGAAATGGAGGCTGAACACTTCCCAGGAAATCCTCTGGAGCAGATATAATAGAAGGCACTTGGTGCTCTGGTCCTATGCAGCAAATACACCCTTCATCAGACCATTTCATAGCAGTCAAAGAGACGAAAGAGTTTAAACAAAGAACCTTTCCACCTATTCAGCACAACACCAGACACTAAACATTCCCAGTATTTATGAAATACTTTGGGGCTAGAGCATGACAAAATCTGAAAGGCATTGGGAGATGCATTTTCAGCTAGAAAAATCCTTAAGCAACAAACCAAACAACCTGAGCCCAGGGCATCAGAAACAGTGGGATTGATTGCTGCTCTCCAGGGAGGGATTAAACCCAATGGGAGCCACAGAAAGCTCCCGCAGACCATCGGAGGGGCCCAGTGGGCAGAAATGCTTTAGCAGCCCAAATTGATGAGCGATGCCAGTGACACTTTGGGGAGCTGCAACCAGCGCGAAGGGAAGGCAGAAGCTCAGTGTCAAAAAAGGCACTGCACAAGCATGCCAGAACGTAATTGATTAGCTGATCAGAGGGGACACAAACCCATCTGGAGGGGCAGATAACTGATTTACTGGGGGACGTGAAGAGAGCAGTCATTAAGCACCAGTAACTGGGAGGGGAGCCGCGCCAGGCAGACAAAGTGCCGTGGTGGTCGTGCTGTAGGCATGGGGCAGGGAAGAGAAATGGATGGGAAAATGCTGCAGCAGCAGCAGCACGGGATGAAGTACAAGGATCAATGGGTGTGCAAACGAGCACACCACACATCAAGGCGTGAGCAAAGTCCACAGGGCCGTATGAGCAGGGAACACTGCAAGTTTTATTAATACAGAACAGGAGCTTCCCTCCGGACCAGGCTGGGAGGTAACCCTGGCAGTTTTAAGCTGTTGCCAACCCCACTGCACCAGGTAAGGCACCTCTTTGTACAATCCCAGTCCTCCCTGCCATGGTCCCATCCCATGGCAGGTGTCCCACGGCTGCCAAGGGCTCCAGTTCCCCCCACTCACCTTCGGTAGTGTCATTGTGTGCTGCCATAGCAGAAGTATTCCACAAAAACAAAAATGTAAGGACAAAGCAAAATTAATTGCACTTACTGATGAAATAAGGTCACAAAACACATGACGTGTATGCTAGTATTTAAGTGAAAATGGTTTTTATTTTATTGTACCTGGAGCCACCTTGAAAATTACAGCCTACTCCTTCACAGTGCCAAATCGACACCAGGATTTAGGTCTGATGGTGTACGGAGCACACGAGGCCATGCATACAGCATAAAGATAAATGAAGTCTGTCACTTTATTATTTCCTTCTGCCAAGGCAAGGTTAAGGGGTCCGCTCCAGCCAAAGCCAAGTTTCCAGCCTGCTAGTTCCTCAGAGAAAGCAAACACACCACACCACACAGAGTGAGGCCCCGTCTTCCCAGAAACATTCATTGCTGCCGACGAGGGATGGTGGGAAGCACTGCTGGCCGGCGCCGGGCTGCCCGGCAGTGCCAGGGCACACAGCCCTGCCTCTGCAGAGTGCCCACAGCCAGCTCCTCTTGGACTTGGACTTGGACTGCAACAAGTGTAGAGGCAAAGCCCAAAAGGGTGCAGATGAAGGGCAAAGAGGGAAAAGGCACTATATAATAAAAACAAAGACATTCCACATACTCTACTATTGCAGCTGTGCAAGGTCAGCCAGTGCAAAAGCAGGGATGTACTAGCTCATCAGCGATTTCCGCACTCCTGTCTACTGAAAACAGGACTTTCTCACAAAGCAAAGCAGAGTCACAGGCAGGACCAGCCCTGGTTGATTTGCAGTCACTGCATCAGGCTCATCCCCATTGCCATAGGCAAAAGATCTTCTTCCAACATTGGGCTTTAACATGGCACAGAACTAGACACTCATCTTTATTAAGTGCCTGTGTCCTTTTGCTCACACTGAGACTCAAGCTCCAGGTGCTCTGTCTGTCCTGCACAGCTGAGTGACACCGACAGCCCTCCCCCATCAGCCGCCTTCCTACCGTGGTTGCACAACAAATACCCCGTCGCAGAACAGAATTTCAAATCTGTGTGCTTAATGATATATGGGAATAAATTATGAGAAAAACTTTTCCTGCAGTCAATCACTCTCACAGAACTTTTATTAGATAGTGAACATATTTTTTGTAAATGAAATTTCAGTTTGGAAAAAAAATCCAACCACCAACACTGCTGCTTTCCTGAGAGCACATCCATACTGAAACAAATGCTATTGTTTCACCTCAAAGTCCATGGAGGATGTAACCAAACCACATCCTCATATTTTATATCCAGTTAAAGATTATACCATGCATCTAACAGAAAAGGAAACTTGATAACTTAAAGTTAATGCATCAGACAAACAGTTAATCTCTCCATTCTTTCCAGAAGAACCCTGCCTGTAGCTTATTTATTTATTTATTTATTTTAAAGCAGGTAGTACAAAACCAGCCCAGCAATAAACAAAACCTTTCTGATTCTGAAGAATTCTCTTTGAAAAGGTAAGCTCTTGTTCACTGAACTACACAGCAATATAAAAAACCCTTAAGAAAAAAACCCTTTCAACCTCCCAAAATAAATACAGCTTGAAAACTAGGCTGTAGAACTGAAGAACATCTTGACACTGTCCTCAAAAACAGCAGCAGATGTTCTTCTTCTGGAATAATGTTCATGTTCCTCCAACACCTTTGAAAAACAATGAAAAAGGGCATTGTTTATGCAACCTACTTGTTGCAACTCGTTCTTTTCTGAGCTCACAATCCCACTGCCATGACTGAGTGCTCAGGGGAGGCTGCTCTGAACAGTATCAAAAGAGTTATTTTTTGCTGATAAAACCAATAACCATCAACAATCAAACTGAACAATACTTACTCAGAAAATACTCCCTAACTACCACAAATGATATTTTTCAGCGCCAAAGCCCAGAAGTGGTACAAGCTCCCATCACAGACACAAGCCTTCACCAGCTCATGATTTCTGCACCTGGCAATGTTGAGACTGACCATGGCCAAAGGTGCCACACTTACTACATTCATACATTAACCTCCTTCTGCCTGAGCACTTATGGACTTAAACTTTTTAAAATGGAAACTATAAAGGCAGATTTCCGCTATTTATTGAGCTTTTCCAGCCGATCACCAATTCCCTGCTGTATTTTCCTCCTTTGCCTTTTTATGCTGTTCTTGGCATCTTTTCTCCCCCTTCCCTTCCCCCAGCCTTCGTTCTTTTTGATGCCTTCTGGCCTGTATTTTCTGCATTTTTTAAAATCTGTGCAGGGGGATCCAAGAGTAACAGTTTACATAAAGGGAGAGGCCAAGGAGAAGAACTGATCAGCATCTCAATCAGTTCCCCTCTCCAAAGCCCGCAAGGGCAGAGCGCTGCCGTTATCTCTCGCAGAGGGCGAGGGCTGTCCAACACCCCGGAGAGCCGACAGCAAAAGCAGCCGGGCTCAGATCCCACTCCAGCCACTCCCCTCATACTGCCAGACCACTGTGTAAAACAGCAAGAGCACTTTGCACCCGAGCCAGCCACAAAGGGAACAGCTGGCTTAATGTTTAAGTGCTGAAGCATCATTTCTGCAACTCGCCAGGTCTTGCTGTGGGCACTAAATGCTCTGCTGTCTGTCCCTGCAAGCCCAGGAGCCTTGTCTGGCCAGAGCTCAGCCACCCCAGCAGAAGGACATATGTTTTATTGTGAAGTAAATCTACTCCTGTAACCCCCTGCACCAAATAAAACACTGTGGTGAGCTCTGCACTACAGAGAACTTAGAAGCAAATCCTAGAATTTTGTTTGGACTACTGCTATTTTTTTTTCAAATTGTGAATCAATTTCTGTACCATCAAGAAAAAAATTTAAATATAGATAGCCATATAGATACACAACATACACAACCTGATCTAGTGGGTGGCATCCCAGCCCATGGCAGGGAGGTTGGAACTAGATGATCTTTAAGGTTCCTTCCAACACATACCAACATGAACTGCACCAAAATGCTGCTCCAGGTTAAAAATAGTCTACCAAAATAACTCACCCAGATGAGCAAGAAAGTAAAATGAGCTTAACTTCCTATTTTTAACTTTCTTCTAGTCATCCTTACCATCTCTCAGCAAAGGTGGGCTGTTTTCTTCTGCTCCTCTGAGGTTCAGAGCTGGTCTATGAGAGATCTGGTGACAAGCTCAGCATCAGCCACCAGAAGCCACCCAGACTACAGAAATGCTTCAGCAGACTAGCTGAAGCTAGTCAAAATATAAGGCAACGTCAAAATATAATGTAGGAAATTATATACCTGAATCTTTATTTAGAGGAAAAAAAATAATCAATTTGTATCCTGGCCATTTACCAAACTGTCCAGGCGGGCTAAATGGTGAGAAGCTGTTAACTGAAAGAAAATTATCAGGTAAGAAATTTCTCATTTTGTTACCCAGCTTCTTCCTTCCTTCATTGCTAATGAGAAATAGCAAGCAGGGAATTACACAGATGGAGAGAGGAAAGAGAAGGTAAAAATTTATTCTTATTAAGTTATTACTTATAGTAGAATAACAGACAAGACTAGAAGCTCCCCTGTCAAAAGCAAGGTGGGAACCTGGCCCAAAGCAAAAGCCTCTGAGGTGGATGGGGGCTGGACTCAGGCAGGTACCAGATAGGGCTTCATGCTGCCAGGACTATGAGAGACATGGAGCAGAGAGAAAGGACACATAAAATCCTGACTTGGTTCTGTGATCAGGATCACCAGTTGGGGTTTACAAACACAGAAGTAGGAGATACTTGGTTTGAATTCTTAAAAAGGCGGCAGCAACAGAAATGCAGACCTGTGTTGAGAGCACCAGTCCATTATGCAACAGATTAGGTACAGCCAGCACAGACCATATTTTTAAATAAAAATCACAGAGGTTGCACTGTTTCTTGTTAGATGAAACACCATCTTTTTGTCTCTGACCATGCCTAATGGCAGAGAAGCATGGAGGTGATAAAGTACTACTCTATCTTGCTCTGGACCAAACAGAGCTCTCGTAGGAGCCCTGCCCCAGGGACCAAGGCAGTTCTGTGTCCATTCAGGAAACTACATACATGAAGCATAAAAGGATCTCTGCAATCCCAAGTATAGGCCATTACCTGGGTGGCTGCAGGTGCCAGTGGAGCACAGCAAGCTCCCTTGGTCATCCGGCCCCACTGCAGCACATGCTGCTGCAGACAGGTACTGCAGCAAACTCCTTAAGAGGACGGGCATGGCCTCTGTCCTTCACCTCCTCCTCCTCCCCTCCCCTATGTTTTAGTGGCTGCAATGAACTTTTCCTAGATGCACAGTAGACAGTGGAGGATTTTAACATTTTGCCTGCAGCAGCTCTGAGGCCCCGACGCCTTGGCATTTGGACAGACTGATCCGTGAGCACAGCACAATTAGCATGTGTACTCCATATGCTTGAGATCCATCCATTACAGTGCTGGAATGCCCTCTGACACCACAACTCTCCAAAACGAGAAAGGTGCAGAGAAGCTCCTGGAGAATAATCTGCCTTATTCTCCAGGAACAGTGGAAAAAGGCACTTCTGTGCACAGGAGGTTTTGGTGAAGCTGCAGAAATAACCTTTTCCCAACAAAGCCCAGCAGCATGATTCACCTATAAAGCACAGAGCCGGTTTCAAAGCCAGCCTTTCAAGCTAATGGCTATCAGAAAGGCCAGCCATCTGCTTGTGCAACCTGTCCTTATGATTCATCTCAACATCTGACTTGTATATAAAGTTTATATACTAACAGGACTATACTTCATATGTCATTTTAGCTAAGTTATGTATTGCTGATTTTACAGTTTCTCCACAATCTGTCCATCCTCTCTAGGTTACAGGCACACAAAGGACTCTGATTAAATGTTGATTAGATGCAGAGCAAAGCAAAGACTTTGCAAAAATATTACTAAGTCTTGAAAACCAGGTAAGCATTTCAAAGAGCTCGCTGGAAAAGATAAGGTCCCACATACACATATAATTAATTTTTTATTTAAATATATTAGGCTTCTACTTAACACATTATTGCAGAGGCAAGAAGAAAGTCACAAATTATGGCTCAGCCTGACATACACCGAAAGGATTCATGGCGCTTTCTGCCATGCAGCCATTTTATTGTACAGCATATGGCATAGTATCAGAGCTGTTCTTCTTTAATTAACTGAATAACAATGCTTTCCATGAAGTTTAATCCAGGTTCAGCATAACACACTGTATCATGGTACCCATTCTCAGAACACAGCTACATGTTTGCAGCCCACTGGGAGTGATGTACTTTTCTTGTATCAATTCATTTAAACATGTTCAGCATCACGGGTAATATTGATTTCTCTGAAATCAGAAAAGATTATTTTGAATTAACTAAATCAAAGTTATCTTCTGCAGATAAGTTCTGGATAACATTTTACTATTTCATTACAAAATCCCACCAGATCATGATTTCAAATTCAGATCTAATATCCTCTTCTATGGAATAGCCATTTATATTTTATATCTTTTACTTCTTTATGTAAGAATAGATGGATTGTTCCTTATGTCAGTTTTAATTACGTAAACTCTTTCCACAGCAAACTGTAGCATCATTAACTGTGCAGTGAAATAAGCCCAGAATAATGGGCTGACAGAAGGGACTGATGAGGGAAGAGTTTGCAAGGTGCACAGACAAAAGCCCTGTCTCCTGAAGGAGTAAGATTTTAAATCTTGCTAGCAAGATAAAGCAGAGAATACTAAAGTCCAGACAAAACACTCCCATGCAATTCCCTTCACGCCATCAAAACCAACATAAAAATCATTAAATGCTAAAATAAAGCCAAGCAAAGGAACATTACTGTCAGCAATTGCCAACTGAAAAGAATGACCTGGGTTGGAAGCATTTGCTGACGTAGCTACAAGTTGCCACAAAGGCTTGAGGGCTGTGGCAGCAAGCTGGGCTGTGGAACAGCTCGAACCAGGCACAGGGAGCTCAGCTCTGCCATCACCCCCAGGGACCCACGGGATGAAGCTGGAGCTTTTGGGAGCAGGACCACCTGCACACCTCCCTCCAAACTGGGTGCAACAGACCCAAGATAAGGCCAAGTCACTATTTCTGGGAGCAATGGCAGAGAACACTGGAATTTTGGCCTTTTTCCAGAAGAGGTTTCAAGTCCATGAAAGCACCTCACAGCTCAGACACCACTGACAGGTACCAGTGTGGCTGTGCCAAGACATCCGTACCCCTGCAGCAGCCAGGGGGAAATCCAGCAGAGGAGCACCCAGAGGCTGTGCCGGAGGCTGCAGAGGCACAGATCTCAACACCTGCATCCACAAAAGTTTAATTCTTAAGGCTTTTCTCAGCTGCTTCCAAGAGACAATTTCATCACTGTGGTGACACTGCAATCAGCCAGCTTGGCTGACCAACATGACGCATCTACCGGCCATAAAAACTCACAGAATACGTTATTCCACATTTTGCTCAGAAGAAAAGGACAGATTTGAACCATACAAGTCATTTAAATCACAGCCTCAATTGTACTGGTACTTAAAAAAAAAGGAAACAAGAACAACAATTTCAGGCTTTTGTGTTAATTTTAGACATCACATTTTTCTTCATGTAGTAAAATCAACACTAGAAAGCTTCATGTGCAGCAAAGACAATGAGGAAGCTTGCCAATTTTTGAAGAATCAACAATTAATATTATAGCAATTAATTCAGAAGAGTAACTACATGACACTGTATGGTTCCCTGTATGTTCTATACCAGTGATTGCTTAAAAAAAAATTGAGCAAAGAAATAAAATAAAAAATGTTGTCTGTTTGTTTTTTTTTCTAAATTACCAGCATTGCAAACTCACGCTGGTATTTGAAAGTCAGTCTGGGCTCTCCTAGTTATACATCCTTACTATCATAAGGATTTCACAATTGGAAATTACTTTTTGTGACACTTAAGCCAAAAAGAAAATAGCTCTATTGCATCTGCAGAACCAAAAGTAGTAAATTGTAATAAACATTCATCTTTGTCAGTGGCTCTGCAAACCAATCTGTTTGGCACGAAGGTGCCATTTTTACACAGTTGCTTTATTACTACATAATTATTGATGGATCAGCCAAGTGCTCTCTCAAGGAAGAATGATCTTAAAAACGAGCTTGTTAAAAATTTAAGTGTAAACCTTGGGATGAAAACTAGCAGTTAGGTTTCATCTGATATAAACTTTTAAAGAGGAAAAAAAAATAAATTGGAGGGACAATTTTGAAAAATGCTATGTTTGAGGCAGGCATGAAATTGAAGCAGACAGGAAACTTTAATGTGATAGAAAGAAAGAATTGGGGACATCTGTACTGAGAATAAGCTGTAAGTAGCAGGAGGAATTATCAATCTAGTGATGTGCCAGCTCTCTGCATTTCAATTGCTTCACAGGCCATACCATAAAAATTATTTGCAATGAAAGAAGTATGAAGCATCCCTAGATTTTATTGCTCCCAGTGATATTCCACCCCATTTATGTGTGTACACCAGTTGTAGCCTTTCAAGTACAACACTTTTTCATATTAGTACCTGTTTAAATTACCTGCCCACAAACACCGTTCGGTGTTCAAAATGCCTCACTACTAAATTTTCTGTTTCAGTCAAAGTACTTCAAGAGTTTCTATCAAGCTTTCAAGGCAAGGAAGTTTCATGCAGGTTTTCTGAAAGTCAAAATAAAGCAATAAACTTTAAAAGGAGGCTTTTTCAGGACAGAATTCAGCATACTTGTCTGAATTCCCTCCCCACCTTGTTAAACCAAACTTCTTCATTGCTCCCAGATTTCTAAATGTTGCATTTCTGCAGCTGAACGTCCAAGCATCAACCTCACTCTCTACAAAGACCCTGCATATAAAGTGACCTTGGGCAACAGCATATCCAAAATTGCCCATTCCAGGTCACTGATGGATTGTAAAACCTTTCCAGCACTGGTACCTCAGCACAAGCATGAATGCCGCTCTCAGCCTCCAAAACAGAGCTGCTGCAAAGACATGCTCCAAAATGCTCCTTCAACCCCAGCTGAACTGGGGGAGCTGGTTCCTTCCCCCTCGGCTCAGCCCCTGCCTCAGTCCTTCCCTCTGCCTTTCCCCCATCTGCCCCCTGCCAAGGTGCCATTCCCTAACATACATCCACCAAAATAACCCTGCTAATAAAAGAGCCTGCACGAGCTTGTGACATTTTTGACACATCCAGGTGAGGGAGGCAACTACACGTGCACTGGTGCCAGCAGACAGGAGGGGCATGAGCCAGTAAGGCAAGACACTTCTACACCTCAGCCAACAGCACCCACCACATCCCAGCACACCTGCTCCACCTTAGAGCTGGAGGCCAAATCCAAACAGTGCAGTATAAAACCGGGATTTTATCTTTGCTCTTGGGAAAGAACTTGGCACAGGAGCTTCGTGTTAGTCCTGCAGCAGCTACAGAGCCGTGAGACACAAAAGCAGTGCTCCTACCAAGTGCAAAAAACTCTGGCTTGAAGTGTGGAGAGACTTCATGGAAAAGCAACTTCTCACTGAAGTATGCTTTATTTAATGGAAACCACTGCCAGAATACAATGCTGCTGCCAGTGACACTGTTTCATGTTGATAGGGATGCTGCTGCATTTCAATACCTAACTTTGAATGTATTGTGGATTTTATTTTTCACTTTTAGCAGGGAATTAATAAGACTCATTAAGCTTAACTTCCAAATCAGTCATTTGCCTTGATCCCATGCTAGTGTCAAGGATTTGGTCACGGAGCACTATTTTACTTCCTTCCCATCTGTGAGCACACAGTGGCTTCCCACTGTAACTAAATCAAACATGGCACGAAAGTAGTGAATTTGCTGAAAAATTGTATCCTTCCACCCCCTGCACAGCTGTTTACTCCTGGCCTCTGCTTATACCTGTCTCAAGAGCCTTGTTCCTTGCTCCAAATTTCTTTCCAGGTACTACTTAACAGCATTATTTACTCACTCTTATTTCATATTCATTCCCTTATTCCTACTACACAGTTGTAGATGTCCAGGTCTTTCATAACAGAAAACAATTTCTACAATCTTAGATGTACATATAAGTTTCAATATGTAAGCTGAGCCTTACCTTAACTGCTAGCTTTAAAAACAAAAGGTTTTCTGCTTCCTTCTAGCAAAACTTGGCTGCAGAAACTCCCTAGAGGCAAACTGTTTGCAATTTTCCCTTAATTTGCAGCTACCCCTCCCTTGGCAGCCTGCCAGCATCTGCTCCTTTGACCGCTTGGGACACTGGCCCCATACAGTCCACCCAACCCTGGATAACAGATCACAATTTTTGCTATTAATAACCAACCTCAAGTTGTTCATATCTGCCCATTTCTGCAGCTCTGCACCACTGTAATTAATGAAAACTCTGCCCACAATTTTTTCAGCCTTACTGGATGCATTCTGGTGAGTGCCTATGAAATAAAATTAAATTGAAAAGCTGAAGACTACAGTAGCCTCATGTTGACAGGTCACTCTGATTCCAGGTCAAAGCAGATTCTATATTTGGCTGCTTTGATTATAATTGCTTGCAGGATAAAAAATAAATAGCAATTATCTCATTGTCACACAAGAAAAAAAGACCTAATAAATGAACCAATCCTAAAGTAACACTGAAAAACAAATCATTTCAAAATCAATGAGGAGTAGTAAAATTCAGTTTCCAAGATTGTTTTTAATTGCCAACAGTGTCAACATTAATATTCCTCCTCTATTGGATAATACATCCCTTTTAGTTATGAAAGCATTTAGCAAACTAAAAATGTCAAACCACAATTATACAAGGCTGAACTCAGGACTGTTTTCATCACCACTCTGCAGTGCCACAGCTGAAATCCCTAATTACAAGGGTCATCTACACAAGTCGCAGTCCAGCCCATGCATCTTGCCTGCTGTGACAGTCCCACGGATTTAAGACCAACAAACAAAACAGATGAAGTGTTTAGGGGTGTGATGAAGTTAATCCTTAAGAGGATAGAGGAATTTATTTTTCAAACTAAATTCAAAGCTACCGAACAAAAGCAAAACAATGCAACCACTGCACAAAAACATTAAAACCTTGCAGAAACAACACTCCACTTTGAGGGTTTACTTCAGTGGATTTTCAGTTTCCAGGTACCACCTTTACCAGCTGAATCTGTACCACAAAAAAATAAAGGACTAAATGGAGGATTTTTTTAGCTTTTGCAGACAAACCCAAGTGGTCGGGATCCACCACAGCACCGCACATGGATTTATTACCCATGGCATTAAACCCAAAGTAGCTAAGCCTTGCAAATCTCTCCATGCTGTATTTCCTCCTTCCAAGGGCACGTTTCATGGCTCCTTGACCTGGGTTAATAAGTCTTTATTCTCAATAACAACTGAGACCATGGAGACTTCCCTGAACTGAGCCCAGGCCTCCACTCCTGACATTTCAGATACTGTGATGAATTGCTCAGATAACATCCTCCTCAGCGGTCAGCTTTCCCTGCAAATTTAATGTCCTTTCTGGAGCCTCCACACAACTCACTTTCCACAGTTGTCTAAAGAACAATTTCAGTTTTCACTTGAGTTTTTTGGTGATTTTTCTTCTCTTTTGGCAAAGGGACAGGAATGTCTTGTTTCTTCTGCAAATGGCCTACCTATCCAAGTAACTGTGAGCATTACTGGACTCCAGGTGCAGAAAAGAACCATATAATTCTTATACCATATAATTCTTATACAAGCAGGGAGTTTTCTCAGCCAGGTTTCCTGAGTGCCTGTAGGTGTCTGAGTCATCACCACACAACATCACCTCACTAGGTCTTCCTTTAATCTGCAGTCTATAAGGCTGAGGGTGATAAAACACTGGAACAGGCTGCCCAGAGGGGTGGTGGATGCCCATCCTTGGAAACATCCCAGGTCAGGTTGGATGAGACTCCAAGCAACCTGATCTTTTTGAAGATGTCCCTGCTCACTGCAGGGTAGTTGGACTAGATGACCTTTAACTGTCCCTTCCAATTCAAATGGTTCTGTGACTCTCTGATTCTGTTTCAACCAAGGATTAAGAGCAGGACAGTGATCCCTTGGATGGTTACATTTCCACAGATTCCTTGGGAATTGACCCCAAAAAACACAAGCAATTCTGAATGCCTCTGAAAGTACTTCCCGTGCAGAGAACCAGCATCTTTTCAGATGCTAGGGAGTGCAGAGAAGAAAAAATCTTGAAAAGAAGCCCCAAGAGAAGGAAATCCTTAGATTGGAAACTACAAATGCCAAGGCATCTAAGCCAACCACAAAACACAACCCTTCCTCAGTATTTGGGGAACAACTCTTTATGCAATTCTGCTACTGAGGTATGGGAAAAGACCATTTCTAAAGCCCCAGCTGAGCTTCTCCTCCCTGCTTGCCCCGCTCTGTGGTCTGTCTCCTAGGCAGAGAGGTGACAGCAGACCTGGACTTCCCATCAACACAATGGAAAGCAATGCATAAAAACCTGCTGTGGCTGACTGCTCCTCCTTGCTCCACTAAAAAGCAGGATCAATGCCACAGCACATGTGTCAATTATCTCACACAGAATGACACACCAGAGCCCCCGTTCCACATGTTCAACCTCTCTAAGCCAGAGACACAGCCCTGCTGCCACCTCCTTCTCCAAAGAGCCTATGGCCATAAGCCAGCTGAAACAGTCAGAGGAAAAAGCAGCTTTTTGCCTTTTTTCCCCCCAAAAAAGGGAGGATGAGGCCTTAAGCGGCTGGTTAGAGCCATCAAAGAGCAATGTAAGGCTTTTACGCTACTCAAACTGAAATAAAGCTCATTTTCCACCATGCTTTTATTGCAGAAATTCAAGACAGAAAAGACACGTTGCCCACTGCAGTCAGGACAAGACAGGCAAAAAAAAAAAATTCCAAGCCTGGAAAAGCTTTCAAGATTTGAAAATATGTCTCATTCCAGACCAGAATTTTATGAAATAAAAAAGATAAGAAAGAGAAGAAGGAGCCAGAGCCGGACATAAAGAGAGTTTCTCCCCTAAAACAGCTGGGCTAACAGGAGGATAACGTCACAGCCAGACTGGTCAGCCAGGGGCTAAGGGCATTCATCCACAGGCGGCACAGCCAAGTAAGGTTTAAGAGATGGATCTTCTTCACTTGGCTCAGGAACATGAATCCCACTTTCCAGTTCCTTTCGCAAGCCCAGCACCCATTACTCTGGGGCAATTCTTTTTGATCAAGACTTTGGACAAAAACAACACAAATTTTCCCATAAGGAGTGTCTGTATTGATAACCCAATCCTTTGGAAAATTCCTAAAACATCCACAAATGCTATAAAAATGTATTCACATGATTCAGCTTATGCTTTCACTCAAATTTATCCCCCTGATGGCTCTGACAAACTGCAGGTTTCTCTCCAAAACCTCTCTCTATATTTGTTTGGAAGTCTTTCAGCCAAACTCTATGATTAGTTTTCATCCCTTAACCTTTCTAGTTACTCAAGGCATGAATATGGAATGAATTTATAGCATTCCTATCCCTTAATGAAATGCAAAGATCCTGCATGAAAAAACACGCACACAGATTTTGGAGTAAGACATGCACACGCAGTACTTGTGTGTGAGTGACATACATAGTCAAGTAAGAAAATCCTGTCATCTGTAATTCATACCCAAGACTCCAGGTTATCAAAAAACTGCACTCCAAGCAGCTGGTGGTCTCGTATTACTGTGCTGGCTGCAGCAAGCTCTTCACATCTCATTAACGGCGTAATGAAGGCTCAATCAGGGGTACAGCCTATCAAGACTGCCAAACACAGGCATACAGAGGCCAGAGAAGAAAGATCAGCTTGTACCAAGGTTTTTATTATTTAAATCTTGGAATTAGGAAAGAGCCAGACCTGCCACAGAAAATATTTTCCAAGGAGCAAACGGCACACAGAGACAAAGATCAAACCCTCAAAGTGCTCGGAAGGCACCGCACAAGGAAGGTGGCACCAAGCAGGTCACACACACAGCTCATTTCCACAGGTGGGGCTTAAAACCACTGAAGCAATTGTGGTGTTGAAGGCAGAGGCCAGCAGAGCGATCAGGATGGGGACACGCACGCTTGCGCTGATGACCAAGTGTCATCACTGAATGTGTAACCCAATTAGCACTAAACTCGGCAGCTTTATTTCTCATGTATGCAGCAATTATTCGTAATAGGGCTTCATAATGTTCTCTCTACTGGTTGTATCATAGAATCAAAGAACAGCAGGTTGGAAGAGACATTAAGGATCACCTGGTCCAACTTTTCACAATCTAGACAAGATGGCCCAGCACCCTGTCCAGCCAAATCTTACCCATGGCCAATTTTGGGACATCCATCACTTCCCTGGGGAGATTAATCCAATAGATGATGTCACTGTGAAAAAATTTCCACTTCTGTCCAACTGAAATCTCCCCAGGTATAACCTGTACCCACTATCCCTTGTCTGTTCCTTGAAAAAACCAAGTCTCCATCCTCTCTGTAGCTACCCTTTAAATACTGGAATATGGTGATAAGCCTCCCCTACAACTTCTGTTCTCAAGACTGAACAAATTCAGATCTTTTGGTATGCAACGTACACATTTATATATTTCCAAACAGTTGGCACTGATGCATTCAGACAAAATCCAAAGGAGAAAGGAGGATGCTGAAGGAAGAAAGAAGTATAAAGAGGGGTTCAACACCCAACCACTGATGCAGCAACAACAGTGACAGTGAGCCTGCTGCTCACCATGCTTCAATCCATGCTGGGATCCCAGATGGGGTCAACAGCTCTCCTTGGCAAATGCATCCATCAACAGCCCTTCCCCATCTTTAGCCTGCAGACCCTCAAGCATCTTTCCATGGCAGCTCAGACCCTGCTAGAAATGTCACGTTTCTGCTCACAGTGCTCACCCCCCTGCTCACAGTGCTGCTGGCACCGGTCATCTGCTGCTGTCAAAAAAAAAGAAGGAGGATAGAACACACATGCACTTTTCCTCACTGGCTGAGGGAGCTGAATCTGCTCGTGGAAGGACTGTCGAAGCCCCAAGGCCTGGATGAAGTACAAAGCAGGAGCTGGCAGCTGCAGGGGATGAAATCCAGAAGACAAGAGTAAGATCCAGGAGGATGAGCCCATCCCCACCTCGTATCATATCACCTTTAGCCACTTTTCTCATCCTCCTTGAATCAGAAGCTGAGCAGTGCTGATACACAGGGACAACGACTATGATCAATGGACGCTGCCTGCACGGGGTCTTTAACACCCACAGAAATCAATGGCAATATCTGTCAGCCTCAGCCCATGTCAGATCATGCTTGCAGCAGTAATGGAGGTGCAACTATGAGGAGTATAAATGAGCATACTGTTAATTGTGAAGCTTTCTCATGTATTCTTTCTGAAATTAGCAGTGAATGCAGCTCGCTGGGTGCCTAACCAGGCACAAGATGGTACATGCACGGCGACTGCTCGCTGCTAAAGCCCATTCCTTTCACGGGGACGTGCAGGAGCACGTTACCACCCACTGCACATACATTACCTGAAATTACTGCCCTAAATGACTGCATGTGAATTTGGATTCAAAACAAAACATAAGTCAGGTCTCAAACGCTACCAAAATTATGAAGGGGAAGTTATATAAAGTCAGTCAGTAACTTACACCCTGTATTTTACCTTTATCTCTCCTATTATCAGACCCTCCTCACTTTTGCTTCATGTGGCAGGAGATGAACCAGATGTGTACAGCCCAATGTGGGAAGGACAAGGTGACAGCGAGCAAACATCAGAATGACAGAAACACCAAGAAAGATGATAAAGTATTTGAAGTGGTATAAAAGGGACATAAGAATAAATTGCAGAGGGAAATTTTAAACCAGAGAATGCTATTTCTTGAGAACAAACTCCATGATATTTGACTGTGACAGTCTCCTAAAAAATAGTGCACTTCTTTTGAGGAACTGAGAATCAGAAAGGGCATGCAGACTGTGGAAACGATGCTGGGATGCTGGGATGCTGCATGGCTGTGAAAATGGACAGACTGATGATGTACCTGATCTCCATCTCTGAAACTGTGATCTCACCATAAAGCACTTTTATTATGAAGAATAAGAAAGAAGTAGTTTGCAAAGACTCAGACAGTTTTCAGCTCAAAGTCTCTGCAAATTAATACACTTTGTTGGAAAAAACAGTCAAATGTAGTGTTTATTCTACGCACTTTACTGCCTCAGACTCATTAACCTGGTACCTTACATGCTGTCTTTGTAATGCAAATTTGCTAACATACTGTGCTTTTCATAAAACATTCATATAGACAAGCTCACACTGCTCAAATACCAATTGTAAGTGGAGCAAAAATACATTTACTTTTTCCTAATACTTTGGCTCTACACATAAGTCTTATCTGCATAAGTAGTTTGTGAGAATCCTTCTGCTGTTGCTGCAGCCACTGTAGCACAAAGGTGGAAGATTTCCCAAAGCAGCTGATGTAGGCAACTATAAAATGAATTACCACATGCCAAAGCCAAATGAAAAGACTTCGTAGCAGGTACCTACAGCAGAGTTTTTTTGAGGAAGAGAGATCATTACAGAGAGGAGGAAAGATACCCTGCATTAAAGGAGGCCAAACATTGCACATACTGCACCTGATTGCTGAGTTCTTAGTTAAGAGCCACCTGCCCTGCCTGCAGTGCATCACCACGGGTTTGCTGGGCATCCTCACCACACAGCACCAGGCACGCTGCTCCCAGCTGCTGAACTGACTGGACATGATACACCCACCCAAAAACATGTGGAGCCCAGCAGGAGACGCAAAATCATCACAATATGGTCTCCAGCCCAGCTTCACCCATGCAGTGAGAAACGACTCAGGGCTGGAGAGGGCTGAGGGAAGGGAGAGGTTCCTGTTCTATGACTGACACATCTGTGGAGAAGGACCAAAACATCACCTTAAGGGTTCTGTGTTCTAAGAGAACTCTCCCTCTTCCAGTGGTCTTAGATCTTGGAAAATGAACGACCACAGCAACGCCACGGCTAGCTGAGATTCACAATATAAACTGCACTAAACCAAATTCAAACACACAGGATAAATGCAATAAAATTTCTGAGCTTTTCCTCCTCTCCTCCTCCCTCCACATGTACCAACTACTTTTGTTTCAAGATGATGTGTAACTGTGCCATCTCAAATTAAACAGCTCTCATCCTGTATTTAGTTTTGAAAACTGCTATTTCTTTTTCAGGCCTGGAAGAAGGCCCCACAAACCTGGAAAATGTCTAATTTTTGCAACAATACCAGTTAGTCTCATAGAAGATATTACTTCTAGGTACAAACCCTTCCCAGATTTCCCAGAGCAACGAGGCAGAACTCAAGACATCATTGCCTGAGGTGCCAGAATCATCTACACTGGTTTTCATCAGGTTCAGAGCTACAACACACAGGTAACCAACAGGAGGCAACTTAACAAGAGGTTTTCTTTATTCTGCATAATAACACGTCAACTGCAAGCCATGTGTACTTCCCATCCTGTCTGCTAGACTTGATTCCCAATCACCCAAGACACATCAAGGCTCCATTACTACTCCTGAGCACAGGTGACTTCCCAAAGGAAACTAGGTCCTGAGGGGGATGATCCACATACCACTGGCATGCACCCAACCACACAGGCACTGCATGGCAAGGGCTTGGAGACTGGCAACTGCACCCAGAAGGACTACCCTGCAGTACAGGTATAACCAAAGGGACTTGGACTTCACATGAAACTTTCAAATTGTTAAAATATATTAGCAGAGTCCAAAAAAAAACCCCACCTCAAAACAACAAAAAACTCCAAACACCTTCCCCTCCACCCAAAGAAAACTTCCAAATCCAACAGAGATTGGGGCAGGATCTACAATCAAAATAAAACCAAAACAGTAATTTTGCATAAGAACTTCATGACATGTTAAGAAAATAAGTACTTGTTGAAACACCTGCAATGATTTCTCAGATGCAGGAGAGTGAACATACTGAAACCTGCTTGGTTTCGAAATTCAGTTCATTTGGCACATCCTCCACTTCTGCATGAAACCAAACAGCAAAGGCAGACAAGCCATGGCATGAGCAGCCCTGCACTCTCCTGCCCACCTGCCTGAAGCCCGACTCAGAGGAACCTCCCTGGCTACACCGGCTTTGCTTCATCTTTACCCTCAGTCCTCAGCCTGTCCATTAAAATGGTCAATAGCAATGCCAGCTGAGAAACGTCCATCACTAGGAACTCCTTTTTACAGGTCACTGGCCAACCAGACAACAACAGCTTCCAGCCATGACTGACCTCTGTTCGACACGAACCGCTGATTTCCAGGAGAAACACAAGCCATGAGACATCCATTTTCTTAATCACAATTACAACAAAACCAAAACCACTCAACTGTTTCTATATGCATCTGCTTGTACAAAATAAAAACGTGCCACCATCCTGCTACATTCGTGGAGACCAAACACTAGCATAATAAGATTCTGAATGCATTCAGTTCATCTACTGTTGAACAGAAATCAGCATCAGAACAGTCTGAATAACAAAATATTTTGCTGCACAGACCCCCAAGTAACCTGACAAAACAGATTCAGATGGGTGTGTCTTATTTTGGAAAAGTTAACTGTGACAAAAAAAAATAATAAAACACCCCTTAGATATGTTGTTTTCAGAGTCACTAAGATGCAAAAGAAATTTTTAAAAATGCCATCTCCATAAAATTCAAGCACATGTATGAAAAAGCAACAAACCTGCCAGGATGACTGGCTGTTTGCACTACTGGCTCTGGCAAAATTAGCTTCCTTAGTTGATCAGTCCTGCTCCACTGTGCTATACAGAGTTGTATGATGCAGATAGATCTGGGGGGTTTAAGGGAAATGGAGCAGAACCACCACAATGTACCTCACAGTCCATATCAAAGAAAAAAGCATACCACCAGTTATTTCCTTTTAAAAACATTTTAAATGTTTGCCATTTGCAGAGATTCTCTATCAGGGACAGAATGCATCATGTTTGACTACAGTAAAATGTCTCCTGAGAAAGTCTGCCTTGATCTAAGATTCTCATAGTTGGGTTTTAATTTCCAGGCATATTTACAGGAATCTGCTTCCTTCAATTTCCTAATTGAGAGTGCATGGCTTGAAATATGCCCATCAACTATCATATGACTGCAAATCAACTTAACCAAGAGATACACATTCTCAGGCTTCAGAAAATAATGAGGCACTCCAGATTTTCCTGCAGCTTCCAGAAGAGCTGATGTCCACAACCACATCAACAACCAAGACCACTGGTCCCTTCCAGCCCCACAGCTCCTGTACCCTGATGTTACTGTGATTCACGGAACTGCTACCACAGTAACCAACAAGACACATGGAAATGACACAACACACCCACAACTGTCTGCATGTGTCCAGTTTCTGCTCTGAGCTGAACTCCTACTCACCAGGCTCTTGGTCCTTAGTGGATATGCACTCTTTGATGGACTCTGTTATGCCAAGACTAGCAGCAGTGGGGAGTGGGCCAAGCAAGGATTCCAGTGCTGGGGGTCTTACAAGAGTTTCATTTCCATTTCTGCATTCCCCATCTTCATTGCTTTTAACTCTATCCTTCTCATTAAGTTCATCATAAAAGTCCTTGTTTAAGTGATTAGCAGCTGCTTCTAGTTCCTCATCTTCTGCCTCCTCCTCTCCAAGTATGCTAGAGGCATTATCTTCTATAGAATCTGTAAGGCAAAAAAAACAACAGATCATTGCATACCATCTGTTACAGAAACCAAATAAATAGAGAGGCGCTCACTTAAAGCATAAAAATCTTTTGAGGAAATCTGTAAAAGAAATGCACAATGTTTTAGTTCAATGTATGAATACATGGAGTTTCCAGATGCTCTTCAAATTCATTACCTTGACTATTAGAATGTATTTTTGTGACTAGAGTCATCATTTAAAATAGATGCATCATCTTATCATATTGGGTAAAAGGGCTTTCTGAGAGAAGTCAGCTATTTCCTGCTACAATTACAAATTAAAAATAGCCAGTTCAACCTGCACAAAGCCCTTCCATATGGGAAGTCAGCTGGGGAATTTGGTGACAGAAGGGTCTAGATATTGGTCCACTCAAATTTCAGTGATGAAAAGAAACATTCTCAGGTGCCAGTGCCAAGCTTATACTGCACCAGGAAAGAAAAACAACTGAAATCATTAATGAACTGTCCCTGCAATGAACAATGTAGTTGTTTTGAAGACTGATCTATGAACCAACTATTTGGCAGAGACAGTCCCAACGCAAGAGATCCCGTACTACGCAAGCATATATACGATCACATTTATCCCCACACGCTTCATACACTTCAGACTGCCAGATCTGAACTCAATAGTATTTAAGGAGTCATAAGATTTTATAGACTTACCATCTTTAGTGAAATTTGCAAATACGCCTTTTGCTTTTGGTCTACTGTTTTCTAATTCAATCTCTATTTCATCTTGGTAGCTCGATATTTCTCCTGTGGTGTTGAAATAAAAATAAAACTCAGCAATCATTGATGTAATATTGAAGAAATGAGTGATATGTAACACTCAACACAACTTATACCTTCAAAATCCTCCAGCTTTTTTGATAATGCCTTCTCAAGCTGAAATGAAAATAAACAAAATAAATGTGACATTACTAAAAAAAGATGCACAATTTTAAACTGTTTGTGAGATGTATATAGAGATAGAGAATGGCAGAGTACTTTAAAAGCATAAGCAGGTTTTGAATCATCACTGAAATTACTTTGTAGCGTCAGACAGGTATGACAGACAAGTCTCAAAATACTGACCAATTTCATATGTTATCTCCCCCATCTCTACACTTCAAAAGGAGCCTTCACTCTGGCAAGCTGTAAATAAAAGGCCTCATTCTTCAGCAGTGAGACTCTGACTGTGCCTGTACATCTGAGGAAGTGCAAGGACAGTGCTGAGACTGGAGTGCCCACGCCAGGCACAGCACAGAGGTGATGGCAGTGAAGCTCTGACCTACAGCACCTTGCTGGTTCTGGAGGACATCACTAACACACCTACAGAACTTTAAAAAATAGCAGAGACAGAACAAGGAAAAACCCTACCAGAACAATAATGTAAGAATTTACTACGACAGCAGTAAATTCTTCTCCTCTGCTGCCAGCTTTAGTTCAGACTTCGTAAAGAAATTAAGCCACATGAGAATTAATCTCTGTGGAATCAGGTCTTGCACCACACAAAACCACCAGCAGTCTCATTGAGGTAACTGGGTCGTTGTTTTCATACCTATTTAAAAAAAGTTCTATGTAATGGCACTTCTCCTGACCACAGGTAGCACCTTAAAAACAGAACATGGTTTCTCATCCCATGACATTTTTAACTGGGAAGCTATCAATTTGCCAGTAAACGAAAAAAATATCTTTAGTTAATGAGTATAATATGCACTAATGCTCACCCTTCTCTAAAGAACTTCAAAATAAATGTAACTAAACCTTGCCAAAGGCTGGTCAGTCAGGATTCAGCATTAATTGATCAAAAAGGGAATGCACAGAGGGAGAAGAGAGGGAAGAAATACAGAGAGGATCCAAAAATTCAGAATTTACCTGCTGTATCTTCAATTTTTTTTGACCAGCTGTAAATGAAGGGGGATCACATTCTTCTTCCAAGTCAATCTTCATAAACTCATCTATGGTTAGCTGACTGGTTGGTGTATCTTCAAACTCTGTCAACCTACCAAAGCATACAACATCCCTAAGAATTCCTTTGAAAGTAACAACATTTTCCAACTGCCAAGCTATGGAATAAACATGTCATCCTTAGCAACTCTGGCTCAAATACAGACTACATTAAAACTGAAGGGCTACTAATTGTTTCATCTACTGCAAAGAAAGTATCTTTTCATATCCCAAATTAGCTTTTGATTTATTAGAGTATGTAACACACAATTTTTTGATGAACAAAGTTTGAGTAGAAATACTGCAGCCCCTACGGTCAATTAAGTATAGACAAAACTAAGATGAGAAATGCAGCTCATTCCTCCCCTCTCATTGCTTTTGTTATCAACAGCAACAACAAAACAGACTCACCAAATAAAATATCTGTCATCATAGTTTAGAAGAATGCTCAAAAATCTTCCTGATATGTCTGCATGATTAATTTACACAAAGCAAATGTTAAAGTAACATCTCTTCAGCAGGCTGGAAGAGGGACAAGAAATAATCTTCCCAGGACACACAGAAGCAGTGGTAAAATAAATGGATCATGTGCACATCATACAGATGAAATAGATGGATGAACATAATTTGACAATAATAAACTTTGAATTTGTCTAGTGTTTGCATTTTAGAAGTTTATACTTATGTGAGAGATAGGACTAGCTCCATGGGGAATTGTCATGAAAGCAGCTGAACCTTTCAAAGGAATTCAATCTTAAATAAGACCACGTGGTCTTCACTTAATCCACAAATACCAGCGTTTTATACAGGTGGCTGAGAATGAGCACATCCATTTTACAGATGGAGAAAGTGAGACAAAAGGTTAAGTACAAAGCCAGGTCAGGAAACGTCTGGCAGAATGCTTCTCTGACAGAAAGTGCCCTTTTAATAATATCAACATTTTCCATGGGAAAAAGGCAATGATGGGTCTGCAGCTGCTTCGCTGGAATATTCCCATCTTCCAAAGGAAGCAGAGCTGACAACAGCTTCCATCTGCAAAGCTAGGAAACTAAAAATGGTGATTCAGTGCTCTCAGCACAGGACCTTTCTGCATTTCTCTCCCCCTAAAAACAGTTGTGGTTTTCTCCTCTACTTCTGGTTGCAACAAAACCCCTTCCAAAGAAGGAATTTTCTCTAGGACAGAAATTCAGTTTCTAGCCAACACCAGGGTCAAAGCCAAGAGCACCAGGCCACATTCTCCTGCTACATCCTCATCAGTATCCATATTTCTTACTTTATAATGAGGAGGAGCAAGACAAGAGAGCCCATATGGACGGGGGTGGGCAGGCTGTAACCCCAGGACACTTTGCCTGGAGACATCCTGCTCCTGGAACCAGCGGCCACGGGCAGCATCTCATGCCATGAAATGTGCAGAGAGAACCAGGCACCTCTGTGTAACTCCAACAGCAAGCAGCACTCTGAGCTCCTGCACAGCTGTAACAGCCAGAATTAGTGCTGCTGAGGAGAAGAAAGCCTCCAAAAACTAGACTTGCTTTGGGAACTCAAGCATTTCCACAGTCCCAAATTAGCCACGTACTTGAGTGACTGACAGCCCAAAACCTTCCCTCAGAGTACCAGGGAGCAGCTCCCTCCTCCTCTCTTTCAGATCAAATTGGAAAGGAGAGGAGGATGCTCTTGGCAGGAGCAGCACCCAGCTTTTAATTAAAAGACTAGAAAACTTTCTCAGCATTAACGGGTTTCCAGCGTGCATTACCCACCTTTCAGGAGGGAGCCACATCTATCAGGCTAGAGGGAAGACCTGGCTAGGGCACTGTTATTATTATTGTAATTCAGGACTCACTTAATGCCAAACCCATGTATCATTTGAGGAGCATGGATCTTCCCAGTCACCATCATTAAAGAACAGTCATCCATCTCTCCACGAATGAATCATGTACTCACAGGTAGTCCCACTTCAGCAAGACTGTTCCTCCCAACCAGCCTCACCTTGTTACAATATTATTCTCCTCCCCATGTTAAAAGCCAAGGTGCAGTTTGGCAAAGACATACAGTTTGTTTATCCAACACTTGCTCCAAGTTTGAGATGAGCTGCCAGAACCAGAGCCCCACCAAAGCAGCACCAGCTCTGTGCATGCCAAGTAGCCAGGAGAACACCAGGAGCAAAACCAGTTGCTCCTGAAGTCAAGCTGGGGATGAGATGACCACGTTTGGGTGTCAGCACCTAACCCCGTGCACGTCTGCTCACAGACAGCTCAGGCCCCGTCTGTCCCTCTCCTGTCCACCCGACAGTGTCACCTGACTCACGTCACGTACCCCGCACCCGTCAGCCGCCAGCCCTGGGTGAGCCAACGTGCCGGAGCTGGCACGAGCTCCAGCCCCAGCATCACCCCCCACCCCGAGCCAGAATGGCAGGACGGGTCTCTCCCATCACCTTCAGTGTGTCTGCACCAGGACAGGGCAGAGCTACATCGTGTTTGCTACCAAGGAGCTCAAATCCACAGCACAGCACAGTTCAGCCATCTGGGCCTGTGCCCTCCTTCTCCTCAGTGCCGATCCAAGCCGAGCGGGGAAGGGCTGACCACTCCGTGGGGAGGGTGCCAGCACAACAGTTTAAGCACAGGCTTGTGGTGAGTGCAGACTTAGAGCAGCAAGTTACTTCTTCACTTGTCTCCAGTCTTCTTCACTTCTCTCTGGGCTCTAGCCCTCCTTCTAAAATGAAGACCCATCCCTGATGGTCAGGATCCCAACCTGAGTATCATCTCTGTGGGAGGGCGAGCTGTACACTAAACATTTTCTCCTTTAACTTGATATAAATAAATACCTGTGTTTGCCAACTACTCACCTGCCTCAACATTTTACGTTGGCTGATATCCTGTCTACATATTTTTAAACATTTATTTAATTTTATCCACTGTTTGGACACATGCCACCAAGGCAACAAACTGATGCTGCAGCAGTCTGTACCACATGAAACAAGACAACATTAGTTTGGCAGTTAAGAAAAACTGACGCAATCTTAATTATAAACACAATAATTTCGGGGGCAAGGGAGTGGCCTCATGAAATAAAAAAATACCTACAGGCTATTTTTTAAGTCCCACATAAAAATGCTATCCAAGTTCATTTTTCACTTTTGTTAACCTAAAAAAATCTAATAAGAGTTGCCACTTCAAGTTATGCATAGACAGAGGAAAATAAACAGATATACAAATTAAAATATTATTTCATTGGTGCAAATTCAATAGGGCTCTAAAAATTGGAATTTGGCAGACAAGGATTTTCTAATTATAGTCAAAGCAGAAGGAACCACTACAGCTCAGGCTAAGATTCAACTTTCAGTAAAAACTGTCCTCTTAGAGTTTCTCACAGCAAACTCTTTCAAGCAAATTCCTTTGGGAGCAAAGTTTTTCCAGAGCCTGGTGTCATCTGCCTCTAACCCCAACCCTTTTCTACAAAGAAAACTTTCCACAGTTGTTATTTCATCTATTTACAGACAAAACCACACCTCTGCTTCTGATAAAGCACGTTTGTGTACAAACCAGTAAACCAATTCTGTTTACACTTAATTTAACTCCCAAAAAGGGAAAATGGGTCAATCATTTCGAAGTTACATGGAATGTCTTTTTATACTTTGTTTTGTTTCAGGGATACCCTCCAGTGGAGACTCTTGAATCCAGCCTACAGCAAGGGAAAAACCAGACTTCTGCTTGCAGCTAAGGGCTCGGTTTTAATGTTTAATTGAGATTCTGCAGCGGTGGGGTGTGACAAAGCACACAAAAGAACAAGGACTTCTGGAGTCCAACTCACAAATGCTTCAGGAGCCCGAGTTCAAAGTCCAAGAAGGACTTCTAAGCAGAAACCATTTAGGAACAGCCACGGTGTCCTCCCACATATACCCAATCAGCATGGAGCTCTAGAAAGCAGGCAGCATGAGCAGAGGTGCATGTGCTGCATGTCCATACAGAAGGGCAAACAAATTACAACTTCAGAGACAATTGTTTTTTTAAAGAGGGAATATAGGATTTAGCCTGAGCAGTCAGCCTTTAAGTTACCTGTTGTGAGAGATCTTTTGAAAGTACTTGAAGTATGTCATCAGTGGATTAGAAAAATACTAAGCTGAATATGCCACACTGTTAGCAGAAACACATGACAAAAAACCCTTTATTGCAAGATAAACTGGGGTTGGTAGTTCAACTCCCCTGAGTTTTCTCAAATTACCAATATAATTAAAACCGTAAGTAATAATTTACACGCTATCTACATAATCTTAACTGTCAATTACAAATATTCTAGGAACAGAGCAGCTGATTCGACAATACAGACAATTCCAAACTCTGGAAAAGTAAGAGGTTTACTTTTGTGTCTTAGTGAAGAACCAGAATATTGCAGGATATCCCCACTGTTGTAATTTAGCCCTCATCAGTGCTGCCTGCAACTCCAAATCTGAGCACTCACTCATCTGAGGAAGCTCAGAATTCACACTGATGTTGCAAACCATCACTATTTCTAAACTACAAATCTAACAGTCTATTGCATCATCCTTCTCTCATTTTTTTCCAAGTCATACAATGTTTAGACATGAACTATTTATGGAAGTGTGTAAACACATACTCTGAAAGTGATACTTAGTATAGAACAAGTATCAGAAATAGTTATTAAATGCTTCCTATATGACATAACAAAAGTTTTCCAGTAGCCACCAGTAAATAAATAAACAGAAGAGTAATCTTCTGATATGTAATCATTACATATATATGTAATTTTACACATACTTGCAGCAATATAAAAGGTAGTTTTAAGCTTGAATGAATGAGCATCTCATTACTAAAGGTAAGGACAAAATCAGAGGTGATCCAGATGCTGTGGTTTTACAACTTACAACTTATCACCCGAGCTGTGCTAACTTTGTCTGTGTTCCTAGCCCAATTCAACACTTAAGAGAAATAGTCTCACCTTTAAACAATTTCCCACATTAATACACATCACCTCTTTTTGCAATGGGCTAAGAGCATGCACACAAAGTCATTTACTGACAATTAAGAGGTGACTGATAATTTATGGAGCTCATTTGCTGGCAGGTCTCTGATGTTTAAGCAGTAAAGAACGGGTGCCTCTAAAGATTGACTGTACTAAATAAAGCACCCTCTAGAATTAGTTCCTGTTACTTGCTCACACCAACCCAGAGATTTAAAACTGTCACAAATTCATTAGCATAAATTTTAAAGCCCTGATTCTTACAAATGCTTACACAGACAGTTAACTTGCATTAACACTTGTGCCCACTGTCAGCCCCTGGATAATCCCACCAAGAGACATCCCTGGCCATCCCAGAATTCTGTCAGTCTAAACCACCTGAAAATTTTCTTTTTTTCCCTCTGAATCAAATGCTCACCCCATGCTAATGAAACAAAATGCTTCAGCATTCCTTAAAATTCTGCTTCATTAGCATGGTTCCTCTGCTCTGGTCTGTCAAAAGCACTCTATGATCTCCTGGAGAAGGAAAATAGAGCTGCTTAATTTCTTAACAGCAACTCAGATGAGGAAAGACAAACACAGGAAAACTGTTTACAAGATCTAAGCCTGAGTTAGTGAAAGTAAGTTAATGACTGTTGCAAAAGTAAGAGTCATGAAGTAATTTTGAAATTGTACCTTTAAATATGATGTACTAAAAACATATTAGAAATATAATTAATGTATTAACTTGCTAATTGTATAGAAGCTGGATTTATAAAAAGGAACATTGCCTGTGAAATTGGATTCCTCAGAAATAACACCTTTTTTTATTAAACCAGACCATCCAACTTACAAAGGTACGCAGTATCAGCCCACACGGATCAAGTTGTGTTTTACTCACCATACCAGACAGGTTTCAAGAAATCATCTGTAAGCCACTTGAATTGATTTAACTGGAGACAGAAGATATTTCTCAATTTAGGTTATGGCAGCAGTGGCCAGTGAAGGAGCTCCTCAGCTGCTGAGCTGAGATCAGAGCAGACACCACCAGAGGCTCCTTTACATGAAATACCTTTGCTGGCATTCTAAATGCTCCTCACCACATGACACTTCAACCAAGAGCCCTTACACAACTCTGACGTTCCAAGCATCCTGTGCCCTTCCATGCTCAAACACCTCAGGTAGCCAGCTCTCACCAATTCACCAGGTACCTTTCACAGAATTTTAGCATGGCTGTACTTGGATCACAGCCCAAGAGTGACTTCTTCACGCCTTTCCCTTCAGTCCTGGCCTTGACAGGGCTTTGGTACTTTGAAAAACAACAACCTCACAGCCACCTGCCAGCTACCCATGGCCCTGTTACCTTCCTTTCTCATCCTGACTCCAGACTGATGTGCTGGATGGCTCCTCTCTTTGCCTGCTCTCACAGACATCTGTCCAGCCTAAGACAGCACTGGGAGCTTGGACATGAGGTTTATGCCAGCCATATATTACAGACATGGGAAAAAAAAAGAAAAGCTGCAGGCAGTATTATCTCTATGCATAAATCTTTAATTTTTCCAGAGAATTACCATCTCAGTTATTGAAAGAGCTGTAGCAGGGTCCCCAGGATATAAGCAAAGGACCCCATTTATGAAAGTCCCTGCAGCATCTACAACTGGTAAATGAAGCTCCTTGGTAACAAGTTTTGTCTTCCTTTCCAAAACACTATTTGGTTGTGAGAAAAAACCATTCACCTCAAAAACGAGCTGTTTAAACCCATTCCAGCCTTTCATTTCAATTTCTTCTAAATGAAGCTTTGCTGCTTCTGAAGTTCATCACAAATAGGTTTTTTAGCAGATAGTACTTTATGGAACTGAGAAGAAGTATTTTTTATGCAAAAAGCAGTTCAATTTAGAGATAACGTGAGCAAGCCAAAGCAGCAAAATGCAAATGTTAATAAAGATAAGCAGAATTTTTTTTTCTGTGGAAGAAGTGCCTAAGATCTTCCAACAGGCAAAAGGGCCACACAGTATTAGATAATGCACAGTGGACAAGTACCACAAGAATTATTCTTACTACAGATAAGACAGAATTTAGAATGCAGAGAAAGCATGCAATAGGTGAATAGAAAGATGAGGGGGCAGAGTATTTACAGGTTAAAAAGGCAGAGGTGAAGACAGGTGCATTGAATATAGGCACAAATGTGAGGACTGATCTAAATAAAAGGACTGGGTTTATTAAAAGTTAATTTTTGCTACCTCCACAGATGATTACAGAGAAAATAACAATTTGGCTAATTAGCTAATATTTGTACAGTACTTTGAATATATAAAGTGATATATAAGTTAATATAATTTCAATTAGACTGGAAATGAGATAGAATTATCAGTGCATTTATTAATATTTAATAAGTTCACTTTCAACAACAGCAACAAGCTTTACATTTTAATTGTGTGCTTCAAAACATAAAGCTAGAAGGCCCTGTGAAGTGACTACAAAGTCTTCTCTACCAATATTACCAAAAACCCACACATATTAAAAACAAACATGCACTGTTTTTTAACCAAACAAATATCCAAATTAAGAACTCTAGATTGGAAGACAAGTGACAGCACCCACGGGCCGTGGTTTATCATTTCTGCCTTCCGAAACAGAGTCCCCTTATGACCAAGTCATTAATTTTTATGGCCTGATTTTTGTGCACCTCTTCCTAAGAGTTACTGCTCCAGCACAGAGCAGTGAAAGAGGACACAGAATACAGGCACTTGGGCTTGGTGCTCTCCAGCTGATGGACAAGAGGGTGAACTAATCCAGCACCAGAAATCATGTCCTACTGAGGGAAGGGCTGCCATCCCTTGCTGAAGGTCTTCCAGAAACAGAAATTCCCAATCAGGGCTTTCTCAAAGAGCATCACTCCTGCATCCTCATCCACACATTCCTGTCCCCCCTAAGGCAGAGGCACATCATGTGCGGCCTTCCCTTGCAGATTTCTATCACAGAAGTCCATGGGCACAGAAAGCAAACCCAGCTTCCAATAGTCTGTGCTTCCCCAGGAGTCACATAGCCAGCTGGGAGCTAAATCAAACCACACAGCAGAACCTGGGGGCTGGAAGTGTCAGTGTTAACTGGACTCCCGTTGGGTTTCACTTCCAGAGCTGTCAGGGCAAAGCCAGCAGCAGTGAGCATGGCATCCAACACCTTCACAACACACAAAGCTGCAGCAGCTCTTTACCAATCAGACTAACTACAATTGAAAGGAAATAAAACTGCACATCAAGCTGAGAAGCAAAGGAATTTTTAAGAATGTGAAACAAGTTCTTATTCATTTAGACAACTTCTATTTGATGGCATTTTGAAAGGAATTCTTGAAAGAAGAGGAAAAAAACTGGAGTGCAGAAAGAGTTATTCAAAGGTATTTTTTTTTATTTGCCTTCGTTAAATACTATATAACGTGCTCTTATTTGAAAAACATCAATCAAATTTATAGATTCGTGATAAATAGTTGTAATTATAGCTGCCTGAAAATAATTCAGCTGTCACGTTTACCCTGTCAAAGTAAATAAGGCTGTCATTTTAGTTGATGTGTGTGACTTGAGTAAACATTTCAAAGCATGAATCTTGAAGTAAGATTTTCTCGCTTGAAACAATTGCTCAAATTAATTTTCATTCCAACTCTAATTTATTATGCTTATTTTCTTAGTAAGTACAAACTCTTTAGCTATTTAACCAAAGCATCTTGGAGTACATTGTGGTGTGTGACTCATTAATCATACAAAATGCACAACGAAAACTCATGACCTCTTGGCCAGAGAAAAAGAAGTGGCATTTGTACTGCTCCATCCTTATAGCTGTAGGACCTTGAAGCACTGAAAACACTTTAAATTTATCCCTATACCACCCATGCATAGTAGGAAAATAGAACCATTCCTGTTCCACCAATGAAGATCTGGGGAAAAAAAAAATTCTGCAATTAATAAGTGAATATTTTTAACAAGTACTAGACTCAGTTGGATGTGCTTAAGCTGATCCCAGCAAGGTGGAGAGAAAGAGAGACCCTAAAAAGCTTTCTGAAGACAGACCTTGGGGGAACAAACATTAGAATAAATTGGTGATAGAATAATTTTCATCTGGGGGCAACAGAAATCATGATATTTCAGTTACATCATTTTCACTCACTTATGGGGAAAGAGTATTTTACAATTTTTCAAAAGTAAAATGACAGAAATTGGGTGTCTGCTTGCATCATTAAAATATGGAAAATACTACTAGATGTTTAAAAAAAACCACGCAAAAGATACTTGGAAAATTCCCAGTTTCAGGGGATCCTTCACTGAATTTATTATTAGGCTCACTGTGCTATCTTCTATTTATTAGCAGTGCAACACTACCAAAAATGAACATTCCAGCAAAATATTTTAAGAAATTCTGTTCAAGAACAGCTAAAAAAAGACAAGACTTTTAATCACTCGATTCTGGATTAATGAAAAAAAAATCTCACAGTAGACGTCAGCTTTAAGAATCAATAAATTATTTCTTCTGAGGACATGACAACACTGTTAACATTCCTGACACAGCATTTTTTTACCTTCAACTCTTTAATGTGAAATAGACACAGTGCACCTTACCATCTTTGCTAGGCATTTGAGGCCTTACATAAGAGGCAGGGTGTTAGTACTTCAAAATGACCAGCTAAAACATGTACTTATTTTATTCATGGCACTTCTGAAAATAACCTGGTTTTCTCCAATATGCATTTATTTTAGACTATATCACCATTCAGAACTGTAAACGAAAGATAAAAGCAATAAGACTGCACTGACCTTTTCCTTAATGTAGATTCACAAACCTTGACCACCCTGATGACCTCTTTAACAGTCCGTCGGAAATCATGCATTCTTGCTGCCACTAGCAGAGCTAGAGAACAAGCAGGGAAAGTAAATATCAAAAAGAGGAAAATTTCCTGAAGAAAAGCAGAAAACAGTCAGGTAACTATACTCTCTCTTTGTCCCTGCCTGCAGCTAAAGAGCTGTAAATGCTTATGCTCAGTTGTAGCCTTGAATATTGGTGATTGACTTGACTTTACAAACTTTGTTTTCTACCCATTAAGCCAGTTGAAAATTGCATCCTGAAAAATTCTGTGCTTTAACATTTGGAAAACCATGGTCATCTACAGAACAAAAACAATTCAATGATCGTGTATTTTCAAAGTTATCATCTTTTTAGCAGAATTCACTGGATTCTGACCTGAATAAAAAGATCTCCACAGAAACACTGAATCTGCCTAAGCTGGTCTCCTCATTGCTGCCACTGCTATCACTGTCTTGCTGGTGCCCAAGTGCTCTCCTGTAAGACCCTCTACACAGCCAGATAACCAGTGCTGGCTGCATATACACTGTGTGTTGATTCAGAGCACCAGCTCTGTTTTGAAACATCACCTCCACTCATCATACAGTAGCTCACTGTGCAGAGCTGTTTTAAGCATGTAAAAGTGCTTTTTTACAGAGGAAACTAAACCAGAGCTCCACTTCTGGTATGTGTTTAAAGTGCTCCTAACGGGAACATCAGGGCTGAACTAACAACTGGTCCTTCAAGCCATGTGTGGCACAGATATTTAGGAAAGGGAACCAAACAAAACCCACTCCACAGTCCAACATGTGAACTGCATATTGCATGGATGGATGGAGAGGGCTCAGCACCACCTGCTTCCATCTATTGATCCATGTCTGTTGAATTAAATTACTTCCTCGTGTGGATACAGCCCATGCAGCACATCAAAGAGCAGGCTGCTCTCCCATAAACTGTACTCAAATTTTTAGCAATGTGCAACAAGCAAGTACTACTAACAAGAAGGGGTTAGGAATGTCAAAAAGATTGCATAGTCCCAAAGGTTTGAACATTATTTCTCATTCAGGCATACAAATGTAAGATCCTTCAAATAAAATAAAGCACATACATGAACTCTGTGTCTACCTACACTCTTCATTACTCGGATCTCACTGGCTACTATCTTTTAACCTAGCCCTCCCAAGCCCATAGGTTTTATGCAAGCATCATGACAGCGATGGATCCTGGAAAAAGATGAAGAAAGAGAAAAATAATTTCACAAAACAGGTCAAAGAGGGCATTTCTTGCATAAGACTCTGTGTAAAGACACAAATCAAAGTGCCTGCACTAATGGTGTCGTTTTAGCTGACTAAAAAATCTTTTAGCAGCTAGAGCCTGCAGAGTGGGGGCAAGAAAAGCACCAGAAAAAAGCTCAAAAAAAGAAAACCAAACTGTAAGTTACAAAGGATCTGAGCAAGCACTGTAGGAGCAGGGGCAAAAATGAAGTTAAGATCAGGAACTATTTTGATGAAGACCTATATACTCTGTAGATATCTAACAGAACAAACCCCAGAGAACATGGATGTGACCAAGGCAAGGAGAAAGTCCTCATCTGTTCCAGGCTTTCCCATCCAAGCTGCTGTGGGGGGCAGGGACACAGCCAGGCTCTGACATACCCGCCCCGCAGAGCCCCGAGGGCCGGCGGCCGGTGTGCATCCAGTCCCGCTTCATCCTCTGCAGCAGCCTCAGCGCCGTCATGGACACCTCGTGGTTCTTATCCCCAAACTCCAGCATGTGTGCAAAACGAGGAATATACAAACATGGATCTGCAACAGAAAGTAATGCAATTATTTCTAACCTTCCTTGATTTAGGAAACAGTGCTCAGGCAGCAGTACCTCAAGGCTGCTGTGCTTATCTTGCTTCACCTCAGCAAACACAGATGGTGCTGCTGGGCCAGATCCTCTGACCACAAAGCTTTAGAAGCACCTTTTTAGATATCCTAAAACAAAACAATTTCTTGCTTTATAGACAAGTGATCTTTAAAGCACTGCACAAACTTTCTTACATGCTTTTCAGAGTCCAAGGCTGCACACACTGACTCCCACATGTGAGCAGTGTTACTATCAGTAAAACCATACTAAAAGCGAAACATTTACAAAAGCTTTTGCAGAATGGGGACATGACTTACAACTTTTAGCATCTCCTGCAAAGTAACAAGGCAACTTGCATGGTTCATCTCAAACCTAACTACAAGCTAAGCTTCAAAAGAAATTCATTTGCTTAAAATACTCCCTAACAAAAGTCTACTTACACCTTCAAAGTTAATTCCAGCTCCTTCTCAGACTCCTATTCCAAGAATACAAAACACTGTTTATTATGGACACTAAGGCAGACTCTCCATCAGCATAAAGTGGTAGGACCCAATTAACATCACTAGCATTATGACAATTTACATCAGCCACAGATCTGCCTCCAGATGTATAAACTTATTTAAAGCGTTGGTGTTATCAGCTTCAAACTAACCAAAATATGTCAGTACGGATTGTGCTTTGCCTAAACCAATTTATAATTTATCAAACAATCTTGTAAAAGCTACACTTGACACGTGTTTACTCTTAGTTGAGATATCAATTTCTCATTTCCTGCCAGCCTTTTATCACTTGACCGAAAATCCATGATGTACGGTAAATTGTTAACTATTAGTCTCAACTCAATTTCCTCTGCTGATCCCCTATGTGGGCACTTAAACTGATAAAGATGAAAATTCAGCTCAAAACACTGGAAAAATCTTAGGGATTTACAGCTAATCAAAGCAGTTTCATTTAGCACCAAGTGCTAACAACGATGCCCTGTTGCTATCCATAATTACGAAGATCACACCATAGGTGATAATGCCTGTCAGCCCCGCAGAAGGATTTAAATGAAAGCACTTATTAAGCAAGAACTTCCAAACACATCTCCCTCAAAACTGAAGAAATTCCAGACTGCAGTCTCCTTCTAAACATGAACCTAAAAATCAAAGGTTTAGGAGAAATATACTGCTCCCCACAAGTCTAAGGACAGGCGTTCTGCACTTCCAAGTATGTTTTTACAAAGCTCTGCGCAACAGAAATGACCAATTCCAAATTCAAGAACAAAACCCCAACCTTTCAGAAGGCATAGCCTGGAGTTCAACACACATCTAAAGTTTACTCTTCGCACTACAGGAACACGTGCACTGTTACAACGCAACGCCTGGTCTGCTCTTTCATCCCTTCTTAACCGGAGAGGGCTCAACTCCTGCAGCCACCAGAGAGGAGCAGAGCAGAGCAAGGAGCAACTCTCGGCTCACTCTTCGGTGCTGACTAACAGGGCCGAGTTTCAGGAGTATTTACATATTTGCATTGTAGCTGTTCAGACATTTCTGCTGGCATTCATGCCCACAGGTCATTTGACAAAACACTGCACATCGTTCATTTAAATTCTGAAGCTACCAAACAGTCAGAAAATGAATACGTGGGTGGGTTTTAAATAGTAAGCCTTAAAGAAGACAAGAAAGTAAGATCGCAATATATAAATCACAGGCAGAGCACAGGTTAGCACAGACACATCCTGTATGGATGAAAACACATAAAAATAAATAAATAAATATTTAAATAATGTTAGAAACTGTAAGCCCCAAACAACTTGCTTCCTTCTAACACAAACCAGCATGGGTGCACCGAGGGTGCCCTGCTCCCAAGAAGGTCCCCTTTGGCTCTGAGTGACGCCTGGGACTGAAACCCTTCCACACGAGTGAGCAAGTTCCAGTCGGGCGAAACCCCGTTCTTTTCCCACAGAGGGGATGCTGGGGGCCATGAAGCAGATCGCAAGAACAACATTGTTTCATGTTTTAAGAAAGTAGCATCTGTTTTTCTGAGGCTTTCCCTTCTCTGCTGATCCCAGTTCTGACTTGGAACTTGGACTTTGGGAAGAACTCTGATGCCACAAAGTCACTAACAGAGATACAGAAAAATTGTCGAGGTCTGTTTTTAAAAGAGTGCTTCCACCAAGAGGTTCCCGGGCCGGCAGGGCGAGCAGCCAAGCGGGAGCCGAGCCCCGCTGCAGGTCGCCCCCAGGGAACGCGAACAAGTGGGGGGTCAGTCTTCGCCGAACGATCCCCGAGGATGGGCGGGACGACCCGGGCCGGGAGGGCGCGCACAGCGGGGCAGGCGGCTGCGGGAAAAGGGGAAAAAGTCCCCGCAGCGTCCCTCGGCCGGAGCAATCCCGCCGCGGCCGTGCCGGCCGTGCCCCCCGCGCCCCGGGCGCCTCCCCCGCGGGGCAGCGCGGTTCCCCCGCCCGGCGCAGC